>CAKNWT010310244.1:0-10756 GCA_932066315.1 Andricus coriarius | reverse complement strand
CGTCAAGAATAGATGTTCTTTGAATTAAAAAATAAGAACGAGAAACTTACTCCAACCAGGAGCAGGAACAATCAGGCCAGAAATCATTTCATCACTGATAACTGGTGGATCAGTGGGAGGAGGAGGACAAACCAGACTTTCAATATCGTCATTGACCCTCATAATTCCAGTGAGATCAGGAGGTTCAGTCCTCGAAGAACGCATCATCATACAAAGGGCGAGTTCCTCTTGGAGTACACTTTCCAAATACATCATGTCCAAATCGCTAACAATTGCCCCATTTATAACCATGATCTCGTCTCCTTTAATAATTCCTGCAAAAAAATTAAGTTCCATATTAAAAATTTACGGTTGAAAATCATAATTAAAACGTGAAACAAAATTGAAAACATTTTAAACATGGCAAACATTTTTATTTCTCAAGGTAGCAATCTATTTCCTGATGACTATTTTAGAATATCGCAGATGCGCTTGCATAAGCTTATCGGAACGATATAGTTCATCGGAGCGAGCTTGCGTGACTTTGACGTGTCACTGGAGAGTATGGCACAACAAAATCAATCGTTCCAATAAGGGTACATCTCGATATATTCCATTGCGAGTCAATGGCTTTCAATTTTATTATTTTTAATTAAAGAATCTTTTCCGAGATATTTTTATTTTTATAGAGGAGAAAACGATTGCTCACCGTTTTGCATAGCCACGCTCTTATCCTCGACCCTGCTGACATAACAGCAGAGCTCATCTTGACGATCGGAATTTTCTATTAGTTCTGCTTCAACCGAGAAACCCCACATTTGGTCTAAAGTGTTTCTTTGAAGCTCTACTTGATACAGAATTTTGGCACAAACTTCCACCATCTCGTGCGTGTGTAGCTGAAATATTATTCAAATTTTAATTTATCTTTTGCAGAAATCTTTTAGTTCGAATTGCTTTTCATTTAATTCCTCTTTCCCGCTTATAAACTCTCTGTAAATTTTTCTTTCTTTTATAAATTTCCTTAATTAACTCTTTTGCGTATTCTTTCAGGGTGTCTGCCGCTTCTTTAAAAAAAATGCAAGGACTTGTCCTGGATTTCCAGGACAAAAAATTTAATTTTTCGGGGTACCTTTTTTTCATATGAAAAATTTCTTTTACAGCCTCAAACTCTTATTCTATGGTAAAAAATCCAAATATCACAAAAATTCCAATCCAATAATTTTTTCAGTGAAAGAATTAAATTTTCAACGTAAGAAATGAATTTTCAACCAGAATCATTAATTTTCTACCAAAAAATAGGAATTTTCAACGAAATACTTGAATTTTTGAATAAAAAAGATAAATTTTCAACCAACTAGGTAAACTTTTGAATAAAACAATTTCTTAAACCAAAAATGGAATAGTTAAATCTCCAGTTTAAAAAATTAATTTTACACCAAAAACAGGAATTTTCACAAAGTAGTTAAATTTTCAACCAAAGTGATGAATTTTAAACTAAAATGGTGAATCTTCAAATGGAATAGTTGAATTTTCAACCGAGGAAGAGATGAATAGATTTGTGACTTAAATTGTGGAATATTCAACTAAATTGCTTAAATAATCAATTTAAAAAAATTAATTTGTAACAAAAAAAGAAGGAATTTTCAACAAAGTACTTATATTTTTAGTTAAAAAAATCGAATCTTAAAAAAATGAATTTTTTACAAAGGAGTTTAAGTCTTAATCAAGTAATTGAATTTTCAATCAAAATCATTAATTTTTATACCAAAAAAGACGAATTTTCAACAAAATACATGAATTTTTAACCAAATACTTGAATTTTCAAATAAAAAAGATAAATTTTCATCCAAATAGAAAAAGTGAAAATATTAAAAAACAAGTTTATATTATAATTATACAAAAAATTAGTCATGCTCTCGAACAAAAAATTTCCTAACTCCTTTTTTATTCAGCAGGGAACAAATTTGAAAACAAATTATTTTTTTCTTTAAGGGAATAAAAATTCCAGGATCATGAGCAAAATTCAAGGACATTTCGAGGTTTTTTCCAGGTAGAGAAAAATTGAAGGATTTTTCCAGGTTTTGGAGGATTTCCAGGGCACTAGACACCCTGTATAAACTCTCTGCAAAATTTTCTATCTTTTATAAATTCCCTTAATTAACTCTTTTACGTGTTCTCTATTTATTATACATATCGTTTCATCCCTTTTTAACTCTTTATAGGGTCTTTATTCCAATTTAAAAAAAATCATCTTTACTGAATTGGATCATCAGGAGTGAGTGGGAGAGGAGGAAGTTTGAAGAAGTGAAGGAAGTAAAAGGAACTGGATTAGGAGCAGGAGAAGGATAACTTTGAAAAAATGCTAGAAGTAGCAATTAAGAGGATGTAAAAGAGAATTTGAAGACGGAGTGAAAGCAGCAAGATGATTTGGATCAGGAGGAGGAGCAGGGTGAGAGATTTCAAGACTTTGGGGGAGCAGATATGAAGGAGTCAGAGTCTTTTTTGTGGAATAAGTTAGAGAAGTATGAGCTGGTTAGGAGAAGAATCAGGAGGAGAGGGAAGAAGAATATATGTGAAGAAGGGAATAGAGTAGGACAAGGATCTGAAGGAGAAGAAGGAGCAGGATTAAAAGGTGATATTTGATGAGTAAGCGAGAAGAGTAGGAAGAGTTGGACCAGGAGAAGTAAGAGGACCAGGAAGAGCATTTGTATCAAAAGGAGAGGGCATTTGTAGAATGATTTAGAGAAGTAGGAGTTGGCTCACAAGGAGAATCAGGAGGATGAGGGAATAGTGTAGATAAAGGAGATAAATCTGAAGGAATAGAAGGAGCAGGATTGAAAGAAGACATTTGAGGTGTGAGCGAGAGGAGTAGGAGTTGAATCAGGAGGAGTAAGACGACTAGAAGGAGCAGTTGGATCAAGTGGGAGAGGAGCTAGAGCAAGACAGGATCAGGAGGCAAGATTTGAAGGTGAAGTCAGATGAGTAGGAGCATCGGAATGAGGTGGATACATTCGAAGAATAGATCAGATGAGTAGGAGTTGGGTGAGAAGGAGAAAAAAGGCATGAGTTAGGGAAGGAACTTAGTATTGCAATGGTTCTTTAAAGAATTTAATAAAAGAAAGTGGAAGATGGAGTAGGAGAAGTTGGATCAGTAAGGTAGGAAGTAGAGTTTGAAAATCAGTCTTTTTTGAAGTCTCTACTTACATAAGTTTCAATAAGGTCAGTTCTGTGAGGCACGAAATAATTATGATCCTCCATGTCTCGTCGCTTCTTCACCCTTACAAAGTGTTCCATCGCATTCAGGCCTTTTCTACTGCAAGCACTTGCTAAAAACTCCTCCACAGTCATGGCGTCCCTCAAATACACCGATACAAGCTGTTCAAAATATTAATTTAATTCATTGTAATTTAAACTCCAGTGGTCAAATTATTGTTGAATCCAATATGATTAAAATTATTGTATTTATTGATTAAAAATTAAAAATCACCTGATTTTCAGGCACAGTGACTTTGACCATTTTTTCTTCGTCCCTAGAAATTTGCAAAGATCTCCTACTGGAAGAGCTGTTACTTCTCGATAAAAGTGGCGGTCTGCGTTTCGTAGCCCCTCTTCCAGTCAGTAGATTATTTAACAACGATGGGCTCCTCGCACAAATAAACGCATGGAAGGACGAGACTGTAAAGACTCCCAGTTTGTTCAAGGTTTGTTTCGTCGACCTTGAAACGTGTGTGAGCAGGCTCTGCAAAGAGATAATTAATGATTTCTAAAATGTCCTTCATCTATTCTAATCAGAGGCTAGAACTTGATAAATTATAATTTATAATTAGCCTTTCCAATATCAAATATTTAAAAAAAATTTACTTTTGGATTAGGAAGTTCCCCACTCTGTAAACTCGCCATGTAGCATCTTAAACGGAATTGCTCGCAGTGAAGTCTTTCAAGATTCTCTTCCCACTGAACTATTTGGTTATTGATCTGCTCTTTCGTTTCTACGTCGGAAACCACCGACTGCTGCAAATCTGCCATGTGCTTCAATTTTGAGTCCTGGGAAAACATATTAGTTGTAGGAAGATCCTAAAAGTCTACTACGGGTCAATATTCTAATTATTCTATTCAAAAACCGGGGAATCTGGATGCGACTTTACCGACTGTGTTCTAAATTTTTTGAAAGCCCGCCAAATTTAAGGCGGTAAATTTAAAAATCAAATTTCTTATAAAACGTAGGGAGTTTTGGAAAAAGAGAAAGGAAAGTAATTTGGGCCTCACAGAGTCAATTGCCTTCTCCAAACGGAAAATTTCTTCCTGCAGCAAGTGCAATGTTCCGGTCTTGCCACGATGACGAGCGAAGGCAGCGGCACAAGCTGAATGAATGCTGTTCACCCAGTTTTCAAGTTCCACTTGACAAGGCGCCTGCAATACAATTTTTTAACAAAAGAAATATAGTGACTCTTAAATCGTAGTGTTTACTACAATTCTATAAAAGGTTGCATAAAATAAAAAATTAGGAGTTATATTTTCAGAAAATATAGAGAAGGAAATTAATTTAAATAACGAACCTGGAATAAATAGGCATCGCCGAAGGCTGTACTGAGGCAAAATATGTAATCCCTTTTTGGATGTTCAGGAATTGGCTGCATGATAGCCCCATCGACGATAATTAAATGTTTTGGGGCAGTTTCCACTGCCCTGCTTTCGTGGGACTCACAAGGGTAGAAAAGAAGCGTTGTTCCTTTCAAACAGACCCAATAACCTCGCCATCCTCGTCCTCTCGCAAGCTCAATATGCTGTTTCCTTCTCAAAAGCCATTTCTTCACACTCAGATATCTACAAAAAAATCGAAGAATTATATTTTTAATTATTGATTTTTTTTATTTTATTTTTGAGATTATTCTTTAGCGTGAAATTCCGCTTTTATTGTAACTGTGACGTGAAATTTGAATGGCTAAATTTTGGCGCGAAATTCAAACTGAAAAGTAATATTTTTCATACCCCGCTTTTCGAACTGCTCCAGTACAGTTAAAAGAATCGGCTGCAGTTCCAATTGTTTTTCCCCTGTATGGCGAATTCATCACACTTTCTCCATCATCATCATCGCTGACAGCAGTCGTCAATGACATTCTGTCATCATCCGACATCTGAGAAAAAATTAATCCACTTGATTAACAAACATTTTATTCTCATTCTTCTAAAACTAGAGCAATTGTCAAATTCCAAATTATCAACGTTAATGGTTTCAATTATAATGTGAGTTTATATTGATTTAATATGATCTCATTTGAATAAAGTCGCATTTTGGGGTTTGTGAGAACAAACAGTTCTATTCAGAGTCGAGGCAAGAAGTTAATTCGTTTTTTTCATTTGCCTCTGGCGACAACCCCTTCAATTAAGTAAAAGGAGGTCTCGTTCAGAAAATGTTGCAGTGGTGAATTTAAATCTTTTTCACCCTCAGGCTCCGGTCAAGGATAAAGAAACGTATTTATTTTTAGTTTATTGATAAAATATATCTCTTATCTTCAATCTGCCCCATTAAAATTGAATTTGATTCAGACTTTTGACTAAAGCTCAGAGAAATAAAGTATCAGAAAAATAAAGAAAATATTAGCCAAGGATATCAATTCAGGTTACACAATTTCAGGTTTTATAAACAGGGTACTGTCAAGTTTTCTGCTAAGAGGAAGGATCTGAAATTGGAAATATTTTAAACAGAGAGGATATTTTTACAGAATTTGAAGGATGTGGAATTAAGGAAAACATCCAGATTTTTAAGATACACTTCTAAATAATTTGTTTTAGAGTAAAATTAATTTTTGTGCCAGGTTTTAATACGGTGATAAAGGGGGTGGAAAATTACATTTCGAATAAAGAGTATTATGTACAATAAAAATCTACGTCTAATAAAAAAGGAACGATTTTACAACCCTCATGAAAGATTATGATTCTCGAAAAAGACAAACAGCAGAAATGTCGATAAAATTATATCTTTATTCTTCTAGGGATGTTCCAACGACCCACTAAAATTTTATAGCAGAGTCTCTGAAAAATAATACAAAAAAATGAAAAATAAATTTAATTTTCAGAAATCACTTCATATTCAGAATTTGATGTGATAGTATAAAGAAAGGAATTCAATTTATCGCTCTTATCACTCTTGATAAAACGATAAAAGATAGCAAACTGTATTCAAGTTGAATGACTATGATTTTTTCATTTTCTTGTTTATTTATACACATTGTAAGGAGCTTGAAATTTTAAAGGACTTTTAAATCAAGTTGAAAGAAAATTTCAATGCTACTCATCCTGAATAATTTACTTATTCTTTTCTTTTGATCGTCACACAAATTCTCAAACGTAGGGCCAATTTCAAACATGTTAGAAAATATCAAAAGGGGACAAATATTTAGAATATAGAACAATTAGATTTAAAAATAATTATTTCGATATTATTTTTCAGTTAATTCTTAGAATATTGGATGATTCATAGATTTTTTTGGAATGTAAGTTTCCTTTTTTCTATTTTGTTAAAACTGCAGTTGTTATTGATTAAATATTCTATATGTGAGAGAATATATGTAAAAAGAGGTAGAATAAAAGGGGGTCACATCGAGGGAATTCGAGAAAATTCTTCGCCAAAGGTATACTGGCCTTGATATAGTGGAATTTTTCTCGCGCATCTTTAAATATTGCACACAGATATTTCGACATCTTTACTCCTTGAATTATCCTAGTACCCAGGAGAGATATACTCTGCCTGCTTGGCAATAATCCTCTGATCAAACTCTGATAGTCTGGACCCGAAAAAACAAGAGGAAATTTGTTATACAGAAGAGGAAAACGAGAAAAAGAGGGAGAAGGACAAATGAGAAAAGAAGAGAATGCGAAAAAGAAAAGAAAAGTTAACAAGAAGTAACTCTTGATAATGATTTCTATAAAAATACTCGTTCTGTCTTTTAAAACAAAAGATTACAATTCTACAGTTTGAATTTCCCGCCAGAATTGACTTTAAACCCTTAGACCATACTTAAACATAACCTCTCAAATCATAGGAATAAATGATTGCATTTTGTGTAAATAATATGAAAAGTACGTTCTTATTTTAATTAAATTATTTAAAAGATATATCATTTACATTAATAATAAAGATTTTTTCATTTTATTGGTGAAACAAAATTTTTTTACATAACGTTCGCATCTACCTTGTTAGTGGGTTTATGCCCATTTTTTCTGCCCATAAACTAACTAATGATGTAGAAATGAATTCGATGTGCAAAAAATATATTTTTTTTTTCAGGAATAAAATGCCCAATAATTTGTATTATTATATAATACAAAGTGGATAACTTCAAACGATTTTTTTTGCACTTTTTGTTCAGAATAAATTCTATATTCATATTTATTACAAGTTATCTTTTTAAGTTTAGCAATTGGCATTGCACGACGCGAATTAAATTGTAGCGGTAAATTTAAATTGAATTGAAATGCTTTTATGTTTAGGAAAGTTAATATTTTATTCTAAGAACGAGATTAAATGGAAATAGAACGATTATCAACTTACTTATTAGAAATCCTTTATTTAAGGTATTTCATTTAAATTAAATCTGTAACTAAATTAAAAGATCCTTCGATATTAAAATCCTTTCCCGATTTAATAGGAATATACTACAGTTTTTGAGTATTTAATCATTTAAATTTAATAAAAATATAAAACCAATTGAAAATTTATGCAGTGGGAGCTTTTTCATTTTTAGCATTGAAGTTTTGTGGATATTTAATTATTATGGAAATAATTTAATTTCTGATGTTAGAGTTTTATGGGTTTCAATCTAAAATATATTTTAGTATTTTATCTATTTAAAAATAAAAAATTTCTAATTTCTAAGTTTAAAAATGGAAAAGATTATAAATGTGAAATGATTTAAATTTATAATTGTTTTTCTAAATTAGCTATTACATAATCGAGTTCATATCTATGTTATTATTAGGTTCTTGGCCGGTTAATTATATGTGCATAAACTTAATAATAAGATAAAAATTAACTCGATGTACACAATTATTTTGTTTTTAAATTCGATAGTTCCTAAAATCAAAATTTTTTCGAGTTTTAAATCCCTTACATAATAATTTGTTAATTTAATAATAATTATTATTAGATTAGTTTTTTTATTCAAACACACGAAAATTAGATAGGTTATGTTTAAATGTGTCTTTCAATTATGGCGCGAAATTCAATTTGCAAAATTACGAAAATTAAAGAATCGCAAATAAAAAATTGTTTTACAAAGTCCCTGATATAAGAAAAGCCTGAAAATGAAGGCGGAATAAAGGAAAAAGGAGAAGACAAAGGAAAAGAGAAATGGCTGATCAACTTGAGAAGTTAAATCCCTTCTTTGATCACAATCAAGAATCTTTTTTTTTCTCCTCTCTCTCCTCTCTCATCCTACTTACAGCTCTCTTAAAAAAGTCAGCATTACAGGTGTCCGTCGAGATGTGAGGATGATAATGGCAATAAAATCCCTCCTTAAGCAGCTTCATATTTTTTTTCGAACTTCCGTTGATTTTAAACATGATTTCTTTTCTCGCTAAGCTTAAACCCTCAATATATTTCTGTGCCCAAGTATTTAAAGCACCATTGATAATTTGCAAAAGCTTAAAATAATAACCTTCCCCCACTCCGTTGTTCACTTTATCCTCAACACTTTTGCAATTAAACCAATACAACTTTCTTGTCTCATTAATACAAATCACACTAATTGTGTGACGCTTGCAAAGACAGAAATATTTTTTACAATGCTTTTTGTGTAAGGTTTGCAAATCCTCGTAACTACTTATCGGATTCACCAGGTCCAAATAACTATTCGATGAAGATTTCGGTTCTACCATCATTCAGTTTAAAAAAAATGTATTTAGTTATTAGTTTGAAATTTAAATTGAATTCGCATTTTGGATTCCATTCTCAGATTCTGGACGAAGACAAATTTCAAATTACAGAATTTTTCTTTCATTATTGTCTTCGCAGATGGACGGCGATGAAAAGCCTCTGGAAATTTTTCGAGCTGAATTATTTTTAAAGTCACTTTTAAGTCTTTTTTATCACATTTCAATTTCCTTTCTCAATTTTCATTTGACTCTTCTTAGTGTATTTAAATATTTAAGCCTAGTTTCGACTATTAAAGAGACTCAGAAGCTCGAGCTTTCTCTAACCCTAGAGATAAATATTTTTTGTATATTTCTGTATCTTGTCAAGATTTATCAAGATTATATATAGTGAACTAAAGGGACGTTCTCTTCGACTTCAATTCCTTTCCGAAAAAACTATCTCTCAATTCCTTTATTTTTTTGACATCTTTTCATCTGCTCTTCCTTATGTTATCCCTTCTTATTGGTGCACTTATTGTTAATATATATAAAGAATAATTCTGAAATACTGTAATAGCAGAAATTTACTTTCCATAGAAAAATAAGGTGCTGTCTTTGTATATCACTTTGCCCTTTTTTATTTATAGATACAGCTCAAATCCATATATTATTTATATATTTAAATTTTATTCATATAATCTCGTAAACTACCCTATTTCTTAATAATCCTTTCATTGAAAACAACAATTTACATCTTTTTATCACGCCAAGGACTTTAGAATTATGAAATCCTGAAGTTTTTGAAAATCTCTTATCAGGTCCCTCGTTGTCATTTCGTCCATTTTATCAGAAGAATTAAATTCTTGGTTTCAACTGGAGACCGGAATCGGGATAGAGAAGATTTTTCTGGGATTCCAGATGATCTTTGGAAGATCCGGTGGCCATGACAGTTTCCGGTTTATCCTGAGAGTCAGGATTGGATTTGTAGTTTGAGAGATTTTGGAAATCACGATCGCCTGATTTTAGGATATTTAAAAGGGCTCCTAAAATCTAGAGTAAAATTTGATTGATTTTTTTTTAGGATCTTTGATCCGTTTTGATGCAGAGAAAGGTTCGGAAACCGAGGACGTTTTCCGGTGTCCGTGGAGCTTCAGCCACGAACGTGCTTTGCTCCTGACTGCTGGAGATCAGGGAAGAGGGCTCGCTTTTCCAAGGGAATCAATACCCAACTCTTGGGTGGTTTGGGGTTCGGGATTCCAAGTAGGGTGGGAGGTCGGGCAAAATAGTGGGAGGTCAGGGATGTATCATCCAGCGAGAGTGGAGATATATTTTCATTTAGCACGATTGTCAGAAGGGAAGATAAAAAAAAATATATTTGGGAATTCGAATTTTAGTTGAGGATCTACTTTTCCGGAGAGTTATGCTATTTTCAATAATACGAGTTCTATTGTCATGATAGTAATTAGCTTATATTAATAAGAATAAGACTTTTGGATGTGAAACCTCCCTCCTGAAATTTAAGCATGGTGCTCAATTAAACTGTTTTCTTTTCCAAAAGAGGAAAACATTTAAAAGGAAGGTAATCGTTATATTTCACTTGCCTAAGTCAAGAAAAACTATATCTTCACCTTCGAATCAATAGAGTTCAAAATTTCAAGAACAAAATCAGAGAAATGTTATGACATTCTCAGATTGACATTTAATCCACAGAATTGAGTTTCAATTTTTGAAAATTGGAAGTTTGTATTCAGAGATTAAGATTTTAGCGATTAAAAGAATTTTTAAATTTTTTCTATTTAGAAAATGAAAATAATACAATTGATAATATACAGTGAAATATGATCATATTAACTGAATTCTTATGATCAACGTACAGGGAATGTGTAACGACGCGACAGTGACCTATGATTAATAATATATAATA
>CAKNWT010310241.1:0-10382 GCA_932066315.1 Andricus coriarius | reverse complement strand
TTTTTTCGAAAAATGTAATTTTTCGTTTTCACTGCTCCTTTCGCGATTAAAACGAAAACTATGCGTTTTATCGCGAAATAACGTGAAAAATAATATTCAATTTATGTACAATTCTAATGTTCACAAAAAAAAAAGAGTTTTTGGTTCCGTACCCAGAGTTAGGCCGGGAATTGGAGGTCGGAAATATATAAGCTTCTATCTGAAAAAACGCTGCTGAAGGCTGGTGATCTTCTCAGCATAAAACATCAACCAATTGCGACTCTCTCGGTTTCCATCCTCTGTCGTCGCCACCCCCCCCACCTGAAACAGAAGTTTTGGTGATAATAGCGTTACGACTAGACTCTCCAACATATGACGAATTATTACTCAATTTGGACGTGATTTCGACTTGCAGAAACAAGTTTCGCACATAATGGTTGTAGCTGGGTCTGCAATCTAATCAATGAATGATGCAAACAATAAAATAGCCTCAGAATGGACTGAAACTTTGATTGACAAAAAGAGTGCACACGGTCAATGTAAAGGTCAAGTTTCAGGCGATGAATGCAGACTGGGTGTTTGGAATGCTAGAGGAGTTCATGGTCTGATAGTAAGGGAACTACGAGAAACTGTGCACTTAAGGAAACTAGATATTTTGTGTGTACCTGAGACGAAGAATACTGGCTGCAAGTGTAGAAACATAGAAAATGGGGTGTCTTAAGGCGGTTTTGAAATATGGCCTGGAGTAGGTAGTGAATCACATGGTAGTTAAGGAGTCGGTTTAATTGTGGATGAAAAAGCAGCATCTTAAAGATCATGATTTCGTATCTCCCAGATTATTGTGGGCTAGAATAAAGGTATGAATCAGAAAATTATTTATCATAGCGTGCTATGCCGAAGTTGATAGAGATCCGAGAGAAGACGAAGACGTCTTCTTACACACTTTAAATGATACCATAAGTACTCGAGATCAAGTTGAAAGAATAATTCTGCTAGGAGATATGAACATCATATGAATCGGCTCCGCGCCTGATCAGGTTAATAGTAGCGCCATCTCCTTTACAAAATGGAGTAGTATGCTCATGAGAATGTTTATATGATTCGATTATTAAATTTGTGACAGACGCAAAGTGTATTTTAAAAAAAGTGTATTAGAGTGTGTGTGTGTAATTAAGTGTAAAAAAGTGTATGCAAAGTGTATCATTAAGGTATGTATTGTATATATTGTGTAAATTAATATGCTCAAATAATCAAAGTACCATAACCTGACTTTTCTAATCTCACTTTTCTAGCGTATATTCCTCCAGCATTTTTCAAAGTCTCGTAACCTCACCGCTTCAACGTCTATTTAAAGCACTATAAAACAATTTTTCCATACTTTTACAATTTAACAATTCTTAAAATAAAATGTAGTTGAAGCTTGTTTAAAATTGAATGTGACGCATTCCCAAACTTTGCTATATTTCGCCAGTACCACACTGTCAAAAATGCAGATGAATTTTACGAATAGTTAGTTATAAATACTTTCCCTACATTTAAGATTGTAAATAGCTGCACCGGGTTCGAAGATTTCGCAGATATAATTCGTAAATCTTTTTTGAATTTTTTACAGTGCGAGCATTATTCAAATTATGATAACCAAAGTACCATAACCTAACTTTTCTAGAGTCTGTTCCTCCAGCATTATTCAAATGATCATAACCTCACTTTTTCAGGGTCAGTTCTGTTTTCGACTAAAAAATTTTTTTTCCAGCAAAAGAAAATGAACGCGGAAGTCATTCGTCCGTTTCAGCTCGTCGAGTTCATCAAAAGAGGCCCCGAAAAGGAAAGAACAGTTGATTGCGTGACAAGTCGATGGGTAAGGTATGACTCCGTGAAAAAAAATTACGTCACAAAATGTATGTCTCCTCCGTATGCTGAGAAGACGAATGCGATCCTATACAAAATGATTGAATTCGAAACGGAAGCAGCTGACCACTGGGAGGAATATACAGTGAAACTTTTTGGTGATGGACGTAAGTTTCAAAATAATATTACGGTTTATTCTCTTCTAAATCTAAGCACTTGAAAATCTTACACATTGAGTCCCGACGGATCATAGAGCCAGACTGGAGAAATAATTTGTACCCTTCTAGAAATAACTGTTTGGACACGATTTATAGCGATTAAGAGTGATCGAAAGTTGAATCGGTTTAAATTGTTATTAATTGTGACCATTTTTCCCAATCAGAGATCACATAATTTCATAAACTCTTATATAACAGTACGGACGTTTTTCGACATTTCAACATATCAAAGAATAAGAGTTTAATTTTCAAATTTGTTGAAACTTTGAGTTTGAAATGCTAAAATTAGATAATTATTTAGCTTAACATTAAGCAGTTTAGAAGCCTGAATTTACAATTTTTGAAATCTCTGAATGTTTACTTATTAAAATCAAATCGAAACAAGATTAAAAATTTGTATTTTTCATACCTAAATTTCACATGTCATAATTTCAAATTAAACTAAATTAAAGGCTTCTGAATCCATATTGTTCAATTTTGAATGCTTTTTTTTAGAAAAAGTGTCTAGAAGGCTTGTAATTGTTATATTCATTACTGAAAGTTTAAACTCAAAATCGCTGTATTTTAAATGTTTAAATTTAATATTTAAAATGCTCAGTGTTCAAAAAACTTCCACTTTGAATGGTTTAATTTTCAATGTAGCCTTGAATGCTTTAAATAAAAAAAGGTTCAGCTTTAAGAACTAAACTTTCAGTTTTACTGACTGGTCTCAATTTTTTTAAATCAGGAAATGATTTCAAATTTTGGCTTCGATTTTAGTGGCTACCTTGTGAGTAATAAAACAGTTGGGTTTACGTAAATTATTAGTAGTAGAAGTGAAGTGATACTCTGAGGATTACCGAATATAACATTACCGACATTGATGTAAATTTACTGTCCAATTCAGAAAGAATTTTGTCCATCATTTTGAGTACTTCTATTTCAATAAACTAAAAATTTACGAAGCTGAACTAACTAATAACTAATAATTCATTATAGAATTTTCACTTGAATGAACAATCCAAGAACGCAGATAAAAAAATAATAATTTTGCTTCTTCCACTAATATAAAATCAACTTTTTTCTTTTTATCTTGTATCTGATTTTATTCTTTCAACATAAAATACTATTAGCAAATTTTTTATCGTAGCACTACTTTAATCTGGTAAATTATTTACAAAATGTATTTTTTTTTGTAATATATACTTTTAAAATTTATATTATTCGAAAAAAGTAAATAACTGTCTTTAAATAATTACCGCCAGACGAAAGTGCTGCAATCACGTGCCGAATTCTAAGTACCCGATTGGAAACAATTGGAAATGCAAAATGCTCGGTCGTTCCCAATCGTGTTGGCACACTTAAGAAACACGATTCGGAATGATTGAGATATTAGTTCTATCGTTTCTTATCGATTTCAATTGATTATTTCTAGAAGGGTAGGAATCTTAAACTTGAAAACGCAAACTCTATGTAATGTGCTCCATCTTATCTTCAAGTTTTTACGTATAACAAGAGAGAAACTACGATACCTTATTTATTTGAATACTAATTTACTTTCAAATTTTTACTTACTTTTAATTTAGCATTATTGATGATACGCTTATCAACATTTTTTTCATATGTAATTTGCATGAGATACAAAATTTCCGAGCACGAGGCTTTCTCACACATCAAAGCCGTTTTCAACAGCGCAAAGGAATGGGACGGTAACAGGAAGCTGCGGATAAGCTAGAACATATTCTTTTTTTCTTTTTAATCAAAGTATAACCTAAATAGGAATACGAAAATGAATAAGGACCTGAAAAGGGCTGGACCAGGCACATACTAAGGATAGCCTGATCAGGTCCTAATCAGGTGAGGCGTTTCGTTTCGGATCAGGTCCTGATAAGGATGCTTGATTGGGGCCACATTCTGCCTGATCCGCACCCATTCCGGCCCTTTCAGAAATTTCTGCACAAGTATTTAATATTTTTAACCGTGTTCGTAGTATAATTCCCTTTTATTAGGATAATAAATAGAAAGTATTAAACACATTTTACTTTTGAAAATGCTATAACATTCAAATTTCGTGGTTATGTGGGACTTTAGTTTGTGCTCGGAGACAAGAGATGGCGCTGAAAATCGTGTGCGCAAAAATACATTAGACTTATGGCAGCTTCCACCCCTTCCACGAGTGCCATGAGGAGTAGTTTCTGACTTCATTTTATTGCAAGTTAGAGGATTTTGGTCACTCGTATTATTTTTGTCGTCTATTTAGTTTCTTTAAAAATGGATAAGTTTTGGTTCAATAAAGGAGATTAGGTGAATGGTTTAAAGGGAACTGGGAAAGTGTCCTTAAAAAAATTTAGGTTAAGTAAAATGTATTTTCAGAAAAATTATACATCTTCGAGGCTTATAGTGTGCCTTTTCTTGTGCACAAATATAAAATATAATATAAAATTTTTCAGAACTTACAACTTATTAATATCATTACCAATTCCTTATAGGTATAGTTACTAATTCACTTAGTCGGTAATTATTACACATTGAATTAGTAGATTTTTACTAATTAGCAGTAAATGAATCGGCGCTATTTGAATTAGTACAAAACTATTACCAATTAGTATTTTTCTAATCATTTAGATTTAGAGAGTAAGCTTCAATTTAAAAAGTTATGAATTCAAAAGCGTTCGACTTTGTGTACTTCAATTTGAAGTTCAGTTTTGATTACTTCATGTAAAAAAAAATGTTTCATTTCAATGGCCATGACAAATTTTTACGAATCCGGAAAAACTCGGCAATGTTTTCCCTATATTAAGACGGCTTTATTGAAACAATAAAAAGGTAATATTGTGAAACTTGTAAGCCAGATCACCTCGAAAAATATGACGTGTTTACAAGATACTGGCTCTAAATGGAAAAGGAACAATTATTCACTATCTTCATCTATTTAACCTAACTTTATTTACGCTAAAAATAATCTTTTTGAAATGTATGTGCAAAAAGGTATTAATTTCGAGAAGAAATGTACTTTATGAATTTAAAACTGTAAAGAAATTTTCTCAAAAAGCCTGATTTTTCCAGATTATTAATTTATAAAAAAACAACATAAGCACAAATGCGAAAAAAATTATTCTTAGACTTTCATGTTTATTTAATATTGAGCATCCTTTTTTGTTAAACCAGCATTTTCAATTGCGTGCTACGCAATTTATTTCAAAGTTTTTCAATTTGAGCAGGAAATAATTTTTGATACAAAATAAATGTTTCGAATAAAAATTCATTTTCAGCCTCATTTGCTTTCAAGATTATATAAACATAATTTTCCTAGGTTAATTAAGAAAATTCAAAAAGATTTTTAAAAATCTCAGATATGTCGAAAACAAATCTAGAAAAATTGCAATAAAGTTTTTTTTATTTTACAGGATCTTACCAAATTTGAGGAAAACTTGAGTTCAGCTTAAATGATATTAAAAACTTGTGGAAGTTTAAAAGAATCTCAAAAATATATAATGATTTTTCGCAAATCTTTCAAAATTGTTCAAATGTTTTTAATCTCTTGGAACTTCTAAAATTCCTAAATCTCTTTTAAACTGACTCGAATCATTCCAAAAACTGCCTTAAGATCTTCCAGATTATTTTTTGATAATATTGGGAATCTTTTACATTATTTTTAAATATTCTGTTAAAATTAATTTTTCAAAATAAAGAATCAATTTAAATTTTATCAGGAATCTTCAGAAACTATTTGTATTATTATCTTAAAACCTTTCAAAATCCTTTGAAAAGCTTCTGCACTTTTTGCTTGGGAATCTTAAAAAATCAACATTTAGTTTTCAATTGTTTGAAATCTTTTTAAATTTCTTCTTCTTTTGAAATATTCTCTTAAAATTAATGTTTCCAAATAAAAAATCATGAGAAATTGTCCTAGTCATCTTGAAATCTTTCAACATTTTCGAAAAGGTTGTAAATTTTGTATTCCAAATCTTCAAAAATCTACATATTCTTCATTTTTTTAAATCATTTTAAATATTAAATTTACTTTCAATTTTTTTTTTAACTTTTAGATATCTTTCAAAATGATTCTGATATTTCCTCAAATTTTCAAAACTGAAAAAATTGCCTTAAAATCTTCCAGATTTTTTTTTCGAAATTCTCAGAAATCTTTTTCAATGTTTAAGAACCTTTTTAAATTCACTTCGAAAATTAATTTTTCAAACTAAAAAATTATTTGAAGTTATCCCAGGAATCTTCGAAAATTTGTTTATTCTCTTGAAGTCTCTCAAAATTCTTGAAAAGCTTCTAAACTTTTGGTTTAAAATTTTCAAAAATCTTCATTTTCTCAATATTTTTTTGAAATATTCTTAAAATTGAAATTATGTATTTTTTTTAAATTACATAAACTTTGAAATATCTTTTAGAATAATTCAAAGTTTTTCTAAAAATTTGTAATATTAAAAAAAATGGTTTTAAATTCTTCCATATTCTTTAAATGATTCTTATTTTGGTTACCGATAACTTTTTTGGTATATTTTTTTTTGGTACATATGTCTATATAAATTAGATGTGTGTCAAACAAAATTATCTTCTTTCAACATGGTATAAATTTTAATGCCGAATAATTCTATCTTGACCCACTTACAATTATCACTAAGCCGCTTTGAATTTTACAACATTTAATATTATTTATCATTATGGTATTTATTTTTTATATATCAATACGTTTTTTTATCTGCAATAAGTATGTTCTTTAGATGGCGAATCTTAAAAAGTTGTTCATTTTTTTATCTCCAACAGTTCTCTAAATATTTGTAGAAAATTACAGTTTTCTTCTTGTTATGGAAAATTTTATATGCCTGTAGATTTTAAGATGAACAGGCTCCGAATTTTTAATTTAAAAATCAGTTTACAAAATTACACGCCATCAGAGAAGTCTGTATATCTCCAATGTCATGGTGGTTTGATAAAACCAGACATCATGTTCTTAAAGATATATTGAAGACAAAATCAAGACCAAATATTTTTCACCAAGGATAAATTATTTTCTTAAAATACCAATTTGATTGACACTATTAGTAATAAAAAGCCAGCTTCTTTCGAAAAAAATTAGCGCAGCTTGAAAATTTGTTTGAAAACACTTGAAGACAAAGGTTCTCATTATTTTATTTTTGTTATGTTCTTTACTTGATTCTGCAAGAAAAAAATATAAAGTTTATTATTTCAACCATTAAGAAATATGTAACTTAAATCTACTATGTAGGTTAGTCTACACTAACGGTGAAAACCATATATTGTTTTTTTATCACTACACACCGAAAATTGTCATTATTCTGAAAAGGTTATATTTTGCTAATTTAAGAAAAGTGAATGCTAACATATGGGTTTCAATACGGGAAAGGAGAAGTTTTGATGAGCAATTTTTTTCGGCGTAAAGTGGATTTAGTTTTTATTCTGTATTTGAACATCATACACTTTATTTTTTAAACTATCCGCTGGACAAGGAAATGCATATGCCTACAATGGAAGATACGGATGTTGAGTTAACGGCAGAAACCCGCGCTCTGTATATACTGCTTCATCACCATTAGATAATACCAGTACATCACCACCATTAATATGTAATATCACTCGTCTACCATTCTCGTATTCTGAAATAGTCCAAATTTGTATAGAATTACTAATTGAGGGCTTGAGTTATAAAATAGTAATATGTTAGCATTGCACTAAAGGAATATTTAAAAAATCAGAATTTTGTTATACAAAATTAAATTAGTAAAGATATTTACCAATTATTAAGAGATTTCGTTTACTACTCAATTCATATAAATAAATAAATAAATATATATATATATATATATATATATATATATATATATAGATAATATATGTGACGTGTGCCGAAGAAAAGGGGCTTACTCTAAAAAAATTGAAATCGAGGTTTTCACAGCTTTCGATAATTTTGAATTGCTCTTTTTAATGAAACCATCGCAAAAAACTTCCGAGCGTTATTATTGCTTATAATTGAGTTTTTAGGTACCCGAGAAATCAGGCTTTCACTCGAGAGCTCGATATCCCGTGAAACACCTCCCACCACTCACCACTACAACTCCGCGTCTCATATATACCCGACCGTGAGCCGCGTCTCAAACCTACCTCTTTCCTCGTGAGAATGTCTGGTAAGTGGAGAGGGAAGATTTCGTGAGTCTTCCCTCTCTCCTAAAAGTCGCGTGTATCCGGTCGACTTCGACCGCTCGCCTTGAACAATCTCACTTTTCAGAGTAAGCGCCCTTTCTTCGGCGCACGTCACATATATCTTCAACCAGCAGTTTCCATCATTAGAAAATAATTGACGCGAGGGTCTACTCACTACCAAATATGGAAATCTTAGAACTCTGAATGCGGCAGTCTGTATTAAATTCTTATAGGGATTTCTAAGATTTCGTTGAGATTGCAGAGAGTTCTGAGATTTTAGACTCTGCTCGCGATCAGAACTCACGTGAGATTCTACAGACTCGGCTAAACTCGGCGGCTTTCGGATTCAGTCGGCTGTTCGTTCCACACTTAGGTGCGTATGTCTGAATGCTTCACACCAGCTCAGCTCAGTCCACACTTAGCCAAAGAATTCCAAGATTCCTAACGAATGCTAGATTGCTGAGAGATTTTCAAGCGTTCCTTCAAGAGTTCTCTTAAGATTTCCCGCGCACCAATCTAAGATTTCTTAGTGAGTAGCCCCTCGTATAGACGTTTCAGTCAAAATTCTTACTTATTTCAAATTGTGTTTTAGTTCTAAATTACCGAATTCACGATGTTCATTTATTATATACGGTATCCCTTGATCGTATTTTGCAACAGGTCGATCATCACGCATGATCATCCATTTACGAGGTATACTGGATCGCCATGACGATTTGCTATAACGAGTTGCTGTTACTCTCCCTGGTCATGTAAGAAAAATATAGTTACTAACTACTTCAAAGATTACAACATTCCTTACTTTAGAACTACTAAATTATACTAAATTGCGATTCTAATAATAATTTCCCAAGAAATTAAGTTTTGAATTTTATTTCTGAAACCCAACATTTTTTTATTAGTTAAAAAAATTATATGTACTAAGCATTGGGACAATTTTTGTTGATTAAATGTGCCATATATGTACTTTACTACAGGTAAGTTTTGACAAAACTCTTTAAAAATTTGTTTTAGATTGTATTTTAGCTTTTAAAATTACCTGCTCGACTGTTTCTTGAGCTTGGCGTGATTGATCCTGGATTACTTGAATCTGTAAGACAAACTATAGAGATTTTTTGTTAAACAATTTTTCTAACGAACCCCAAAGTTAATGGTCGAAATAAATATGCCCTCCTTAATTCTTTTTTCTTTAAATAAAACGACAAATATGTAAGCTTTTATTTGCCACAAATTGTACCTCTTTCTTATATTTCAATACAACATGAATTAACTTTTCTATAATAAGTGTTAGATATGAAAATGATTAAAAATTTACTTTCATAAATTTAATTTCTGCTTTACACTTCCACCCATAAAATCATTAAAAATGTAATTATATCTCTGGTCAACTCAGAATGTAGTTAATGGTTTCCTTGTTTTGCACGGAACAGTATAGATCATTCCAGAATAGATCGACTGAAGTTTGTCTGTAAAGAGAGATTGTTCTATTTTATAAATTTTAATATAAAAAGAACAATTTGATTGTATAGACCAACTTCAGCCCTATTGTTTTTTTTCGTGTGTGATGAAAATTGACAATCAAAAGAGCTCCCATCTATTTTCTGTAATAATAGTATCATATGTTTGAACTGTTTCAAAGTAAAAAACCAATGTTTGATTATACACGATATTGGCATTAAAAATCTTTTAATATATGACTGATTTAGGATTATGTTATATTCTACTTACGAGCAGAATAAAAAAACATCACAAGCGTGAAGAGTAGCGTCAAGACAAAAATCTTCATTATGAACCGAGACACCAGGAAATGATTTTGAAAAAATTGCTCGTACTGTAACTGAATCGATCTTCAGATATTTTTTACTTGTACATATACTAGCAGTTATCTCGTTATTGACAAAAATTCTTGTCTACGTGTAGGCCGCGGATGAGCGATGTGTAAAGCTGGTTTTTGTTGGTACAAAGTCAGAGACGTATCTATTTTTTCCGGGGCCCAGTGCCAGTTGATAATTGAGTGTCCCCATGCAAGAACAAGACACAGATTTTTCTAGCGCGGTGGCGTTGGCCCCTGACGACTAAAAATCGAAATACGAAATTTTGAATTTTAAAACATAAAATATTGTAGACAATTATATTTCGCATCTTTTTTCCTTTGCAAAAAGATCATATCTTTTTTAGATTTTT
>CAKNWT010310236.1:0-14465 GCA_932066315.1 Andricus coriarius | reverse complement strand
GAGAATTTTATTGTTCGGAAATTTTGTTATTCGGGAATTTTGAAATTCGGTAATTTTTTATACTGCCCGGAAATTTATTATTCGGAAATTTTATTATTCGGCAATCTTATTATTCTGGAATTTTCCAATCAGGAATTTTGTTATTAGGAAATTTTATAATTCGGGAATTTTATTATTCTGGAATTTCATTATTTGGAAATTTTGTTATTCGCAAATTTTATTATTTGGGAATCTTATTAGTTTGGAATTTTCCAATTCGGGGGTTTTATTTTTCGGAAATTTTGTCATTAATATACACACCCGCGACAAACTAACGGCAAAACACCTGCGGGAGCACGCAGTTAACTAACGCCCGCAACCATTCGCAAAGGTCGCTTAGCGCCGCCTGTTCACCCACTACTTTTCCTGCCGGTCCTCCTGGATCTGCATTTAGGTTACCTGCGTTACCTGCAACCATCCAGGACTGTTCTCCCGGGCTCACAAGGCCAGGGCCACCGAATCCCAACGAAATCCGGCAGAAAACTCGGTAACCAACCCTTCGCTCTTCGGGCGCTACCGAGTTCTCACGAAGCCGCAACTACCCACTTTCGAGCAGTAGTATCAGGTTATATGTTATAAGCCATGTTTCAAAGTTGAGAAACACTGAGAGAATTTTGAATTCAATTGTGTCGAACACGGCCTGGAAATTTTCCACGAGTCTCCCAGACGAATTTTGTTCTCCTTCATCTTATGACTCATTTGCAAAACCCATTCTTCTACCTGTAGTATCTTCTCTCTCTCTCTCAACCACGCCTTTCTTTATTCTCTCACCCCCACTCGTTGAGTTTTTCAACCCTGTTTAAACTACCACGAGTTTCACTTTTCCATCCTAGTCCTACCAAATTTAAGGAGTTTGAGAATGATTTATTTTTATTTAAGTATTTCTGAATTATTCTATCTAGTGTATAACTGAATACAAATTACAATATATAAATAACATACCAATTAAATTTTAACAAGTAAGCGTACTCATACCCTTCAAATATATGTTTTGTTACATCAGAAAAATGTTACCCGAGTAATATTAATTTGGATCTTAAGTTTTCTCCAACTATTTTAAAATTGTTATCAAAATTAAAACACTATTTTGCAAACTAAAAATTGCGGAAACAACGCGGCGACGCTCGAGACGGCAGGTACTAGGTGCTGGCGATCTTCCTCTACGCGCGAGTCCCCTCTCCTTTCGCGCCATCAGCCAATCAGATGCGCACGGGCCAGACGCCGTGGTACGAACGAGTGCTTGCACGACTCGCAGGCCGTCGTACCGCGGTATCCGGCCCATTCGAGAAGAGCAGTCCCGGCCTCTGATTGGCTGACGCTGAGAAAGGAGAGGGGACTCGCGCGTAGTAGGAGAGTCCTCGTACCTAGTACCTGTCTTCTCGAGCGTCGCTGCGTCGTTTCAGCAATTTTTACAAATTAATATGATTCGAGTAAGCTACGGTCCTTAACATTTTTCTGTCGTAAACATTTTTTTTTACGGGTTTGAGTATGTTTATTAGTTGAAATTTAATTTGTATGGTCTTTATAGAATTTAATATCGATATTTTGAATAAAAGATATTCTCTGAGAGCGAACCCGCGATAATTCAATGAAATTACATATTTATGTGATTTTATACTTTTTTACTAGATTCTTGACTTATGGCCATTTCAAACTCTGAGTCATTGTTTAAATTTAATCAGAGTTTTAAAAAAAATTACGCAGCAGGCATTGAAAATTGAATTATTTTAATTTTGAAAATGCTCCAAAATTTTGAACATTTCAAACTTAACATGAAAAAAAAAAATCTGACTTCAAGGCTTAAAATTGCACAGTTAAAAAATTTGGAAGTTAATATCTTGATCTTGATCTTTAATATCTTGATTTGAATTATTTATTTTAATTTTTAATATAATATCTTAAATTTGTCCGATTTTTAGTTGTTTAAAAAAATGAATAATTTTAAATTGAGAAATATTTAATTAGAAAATTTCTAGAATGAATAATAATCTGTAAACAAATTATTGAAAATTAAACGATTTTAAATTAAAAAGGTCAAAATTAGGTTGTTTTAAATAAAAATAGATAAAAATTAAACTATCGAAAAACATTTAATTTTCAACGTTCCGTAGTAGAAACTTTTTCATTGTTAATGTTTCCCATATAAAATTACTTTTTATTTTGAAAGTTTTTTTTAGATTAATTTAATTTTAAAGGTTTATAATTTAAAATTTATTTATTTTATGTAATAACAATGTAAAATTCTAGAATTGCATTAAATTTAGATTTCAGTTTTAAAATGTTAATCACTTCTAATTGAAAATTATTTTTAATTTGCAAGTTTTAAATTTTTAATTATTTGATTTTGAACGCTTTTAATTATAAATAATACAATTTCAATTCCTTTGAATTCTAGTTATCCAATTTTCAAAATTCTGATCTAAAAATATTCCAACGTTTTAAAATTGTCCTGTTTGCGAAATTTTAATCTGTGATCATTCAATTTCCAGATTAAAAATTTTTTTAATTTTGAGAGCGTCTGATACCATTTTTTACAATACCAAACACTTTCAATTTAGAACTGATCAATTTTAGATACTATAAATATCAAATTAATATTCAATCTTGAACTATTTTATTTAGAAATGATACAAGTTCAATTCCTTTCGAAATATTTCTCAATTTTCAAATTTTAATCACTTCAAATTGAAAATTATTTAAATTTAATTGTTTAACAATTTTAATTATTTACTTTTGAACTCTTTAAATTAGGAATAATACAATTTAATTTTCTTTGAATTTTAAACGATCCACTTTTTAAAATTCTAATATAAAAATATTCAATTTTAATCGTATTTAAATTGTCCTATTTTTGAAATTTTTGAATAAAGTCAAATTTCCAGATTTTTAAAATTATAAATTCAAAATTTTAAAATATATATATTTTTTAAATTTCAAACTTACCTTAAGCTGTTGTAGAGGAATTGAGACAATATTAATAGCTCCCCAATTTATTTTTAATTTTTCTTCTCAAATAATAAAAACACAAGACCAATATATGCAGAGAGGAAAATCGTTGCATCTCCAGAAAAATTGAGAGCGAGTCACAGTATTGTCGAATCACTTTAAAAATCAGTGAAAGCATTTTTATTCGCAAAAACATGAGTTTTATTTTAAAGAGACGTTTATTAATTCCAATCAGAAAACTTGAGCGAAAAAAATGCAATAGATAAGAACTGCTGAGAACGATTCTTCTCGTGTTGCATTTATAACTGTTCTCTTGCGCAACTTTATTTTAAGTCATTTATCGCATTAGCATCCGCGTTATAATTATCAGCGAACATATACAACTACTTAACGACTTAAGGCTACAAACCCGAAATTCGAGACAAGACGAGATTCAAGACGAGATTCAAAAAAGAATTCGAGACGAGATTCAAGACTCGAGACGAGACTCAAGACTCGAGACGAGATTCAAGACTCGATACGAGACATGAGGCGAGTCTCGATACGAGACTTGAGGCAAGGCTTGATACGACTTATGCCAATACTTGAGAGGAGAGTTAGGACAAAACTCGAGACGAGATTCGAAACAAGACTCAAGACGAAACTCAAGGAGAGACTTTAGGCGAGACTTGAGACAAGATTCGAGACAAAACTTGAGACGAGATTTAAGACCTGCACTTCAAGACGAGGTTCAAGACGAGACTCGGGATAAGATTCAATACGAGATTCGAGGCGAATGAGATGATAAGTACAGGAGGGGATAGGATGGGAAAGAGGGAGATCTTAATTGCTGAATAGGCTATGAAACCCTCTTTTGTAGGCGTATGTTGCCTACTTTTACTAACTTTTAATAAAATTCATTAATTGAAAGATGGAAATTTGTTATTTTGAAGATTTTTATAGATTTGAAGGAGGGTAGTATACCTAGGTGAGTTCTGTGAGACCGATTCTATTTCGAGCTAAACGACAGTAAACCAGCGACTGGTAATTTACCGACAGACGGTAATGGTTCGTGTCCATGCTAAGATGCCACCAGTCGGCAAAGTAGATTCCTTACTGACAAACATGAAACAGATTGAGGCGAAATTCGAGACGAGATTTGTGACGAGAATCGAGAAGTGATTCGAGACGAGATTCAAGAAGAGATTTGTGATGAGATGAGGGGAAAGGAGGGGGAAAAAGGGAAATTTAAACAGCTGAATAGGCTACGAAATCTTTTTTTTGTAGGCGCATGTTGCCTGCTTTGACTAATTTTTTAATGAATTAAAAGACGGGAATTTCTTATTTTTAATATTTTTATTGATTTTTTGTATGCAAAATTTTGGTCGATTTGAAAGGCAAGTTTACATATTTTAAATATTACCTTTTTGTGTGAAGACTTTTTTTAAGACAAGACCCAAGACGAGAATCATACGAGACTCAAGGCGAGACTCAAGACAAGACTCAATACGAGAATTTCTTCCTTAGAATTTCCCTTATAGAATTTCTCGTCTTGAGTCTTGTCTCGAATCTCGTCTCAAGTCTTGTCTTGAGTCTCGTCTGCAGTCTCGTATCGAGCCTTTCCTCAAGTCTCGTTATTTTTCTCCGAATTTGCACGAAGCTAATTTTTTATTTTAAAATTTTTTGCAAATTTGGAAGAGAAGAAATTTTTTGGGTTTTATTTTTTTTCTGAATATAAATAGTCATTTTGTATTTTCAAAATTTGTATAGAATGTGGAAGAAGGGAATTTTAGGTTTTTTAATTTTTCCATAACTGGAAGAAGGATAATTTTGAACATTTTTGTGAAGGCAGGAAAAAAATTTCATTTTTTAATTTTTTTTCTGAATTGAAAGAAGAACATTTTTAAGCTTTTTATTGAGTTGAGTGGGAGGAAGTCCCTTTCCCCTCCTCCTTTTCTCCCCTTTTTTCCCCTCATCTCATCTTATCTCGAATCTTATATTGTCTCCAATCTCATCTTATCTCGAATCAGTCTTGTCTCGCGTCTCGAATCTTTTCCTGTCGCGAATATCGTCTTGTACTGAATCTCGTCTTGTCTCGTCTTGAGTCTTGAATTTTGAATCTCGTCTTGACTCTTGAAATTTGTCTCGAGTCTTGAATTTCGTCTCGAGTCTTGAATTTTGTCTCGAGTCTTGAATCTCGTCTTGACTCTTGAATTTCGTCTCGAGTCTTGAATTTCGCCTTGAATTTAGTCTTGAGTCTTGAATCTCGTCTTGACTCTTGAATCTCGTCTCGAGTCTTCAACAAATGAGAAATGAAAAGATATCTAATCCATCTTACATCATATATTTCAATCTAATGAATTATACATATTAGGTACTCACTTTCATTCTTTTACGCAAAATTAATTGCAAACAATTTGCAACAATTACGAAGATGTTGAAATTTTTTTTTTTTTGTACACTTTTATAATTATTTTATAATTAATATAGAACTTTCCTTCCATCTACTAAGAAATCTAACATCTTTTTGTCCATATATACAATACAGTATCAATTTCAAGAACTGTTATCGACCTTATATAATAAAATATAATATATATATGCTATGTATTTAAAACTAATAGCTAAAAGATTGAACTATTTTTTAACTAAATTTAATTATTTAACAATAGAAAATATTATAAACTTAAAGAATATCATACTTCAGGTACTCGTTATTTGAGAGAATTAGAGCAAGTGTGCAGTTATTATAAAAAAAAATTATTATAAAAGAATGTGTCAAAAAGACGTTTACATAAATCCGGGTATTATATCTGCATCTTTATATCTAATAAAACAGTGGACCATGTAACATTTAATAGTTGGAAATTTGCCTTCGACACTTATAAATTATTATTAATTAATAAAAATGTTGTTGATAAACAATTACTTTAGATAAATAATTTTTGCTGAACGAAAAAAATCTGCCTTAGTCTGGATTTGAACCGGGAAGCTCCATGAGTGGAGCGTTAAACATTTATGCTCCACTCATGGAGAGTGGCGTTCTCGGTTCGAATCCGGGCTAAGGCAGATTTTTTCTTGTTCTCCAAACATTATTTTTTTGAAGCGATCGTTTTAGGACCAAAATTTGTATCAATTAAATATTTAAAAATTCGGACGTTAACATCTTTAAATAGTAATATTATCTTCCAAATATTAACTAAATTATTATTATTATATGCTTTTTACAAATTATAATGTTTCTTATTTTTACATCCAGTTTTTATACTCAACAAATATTCCAACAGTATTTTATTCAACGATTTTTCTACTTACTCTAATACGTTTTAATAGTTATAAATAAATCTCCTTATATGGTAATATCGAATTAATATACAAATATTATTATTAACATTATAAGTGCTAATTCTTCAAGTCTTACGAATTCGGAAGATTCGTTCGTATATAAAGTAGATTGAAAAACGAATATTTGAGAAATCAAAACCCAAATCAAAAACCAAAATCAAAAAAAAAATAAACAAAAAAAATTAGGGTTTCTTGTTTTTTTTCTTCAAATTTTCGTTTCGTTATCTCACATTTTTATATTTTGAAGAATATAAATTACACTGAAAGTATTTTATTTCGAGGCGCATAAATATTTTATTTTATATAATTTTGTTTGTATTGAAATACTATTTTTCATAATTTTTATTTTTACAATTCGTCCCAAACAGAGGACGACTGAAAAATCTCGAAAAATAAAATATTGTTAACAAATTATAATAATATAATAATCTTATAAAATTATTATTAATATAATAATATTATAAAAATATTAATAATATAATAATAGAATAAAAATATACTCGACAGAAAATTGTCGAATTATAAAATATCCGACACTAAAATTCCCAAAAAATTCTCGAATAAACAGATAAAAAATTGTTTTTAAATAAATATTTATCAAAATTACATGAATGAAATATTTTTGGGCAACTGAAAAATCGTGATGAAGAAAATTCCCGACACTGTACAATTCCCAAAAAATAAAATTTTCGAAATAGAAAATTCCCAAAATAATCAAATTGTCGAAATATAAAAATAAGGAAATATTTAAACAATTTAAAAAAAACTAAATATTTTAAAAAAATGTCTTCCATCCAAATATTTCATTATTGTATTTTTAATAAATAAATAATATTGATTAAAACCCGATTTTTCTATTGCTGAAATTCGAGAATTTTCTATTTTGAAAATGTTCTTTTTCGGGAATTTTACAGTGTAGGAAATTTTATTTTTCAGGATTTTTCAGTCGGCCCAAAATTGCTTCTTGGATCAAAATATTTAATTATTACATTTTTAATAAATTAATAATATTTATTAAAAATCAATTTATTTAATTATTTAAATTCAACGAATAATAAAATTCCCGAATTTAAACAATTACATTTTTTTTATAAATGTTATTTATTATTTAAAAATACAACAATAAAATACTTTCATAACAAAAAAATATTATTTTTAATGTTTAGAGTTTCTAAAATTATTGTCTGAATTTAAAATAACTATCATGGAAAAAAATTTCATCCAGAAATATATTTATTTTTCAATTATTGTTATTTTAAATTCAAACAATAATTTTAGAAACTTTAAACATTAAAAAAAATGTTTATGATAAAAATATTTGATTATTGTATTTTAAATAAATGAATAATATTTATAAACAAAATTTGTATTTTTTAAATTCAGGAATTTTATTACTTGCGAATTTTATTATTCGGGAATTTTATTACATATTCGGCAAATTTTGTAATTCGGTAATTTTATTATTCGATAATTTTCCAATTGAGAAATTTTATTATTCTGGAATTTTCCAATTTGGGAATTTTATTACATTTTCAACAAACAATTAAGATTTTTCATAAATATTATTTATTTATTACAAAAAACAAATAAAAAAATTCAAAATTTAAAATTCGGTAATATTATAATTTTTTCGGGTATTTTATTGTTCGGGAATTTTCCAATTCGGGAATTTGACAGTGAGTCATTCTAAATTAAAATAATAATCTTAAAAAATTCATTGTACCTGTTTAAATTCGGTAATTTTTTCGGACGACCGAAAAATAAAATTCCCGACACAGTACAAATTCCCAATAAAAAAAAAATTCGAAATAGAAAATTCAGGAAGTTATAAAATTTCCGAAATAAAAAAAATCCCGAATCGGAACATTTTTTTGAATGTTGATTTTGTTTAAATTATTGCTTGACTATTTCATTATTGTATTATTAATAAAAAATGATCCTTGTAAAAAAAGTATTTTTTATTTTTTTTTTAATTCAAGAATTTCAACTGGTTATTCGCTGAAGTAAAAATTATTTTAAATTGTTATTCGGTAAGATAAAAATTATGCGAAATGCAAATTCAAAAAACAACAATTATGCCAAACAGTAATTCGGAATAATAAAAATGTTAAAAATTAATTCGGCAATGTAAAAATTATGGTAAATGGTAATTCAGAAGAATAAAAGTGAGGCAAATTGACAATTTAGATAAATAAAAATGATAGTGAATTGTTTTTCGGTTAAATAAACATTAAATAAAATAAAATTTGGGGAATATTGATGCGCCTCCCTATTTTTTAACTATAATAACAATTCGACGTCTCCATTCTATTCTGCTCCACGCTGTACACCGCCTAAGCGTGACGTGTCGCTGTACACCGCCCAAACGTATCGCCGGTGCTGTACACCGCCCAAACGTGTCTCGGTCCTGTACACCGCCCAAACGTGTATTTATGCTGCACACCGCCCAAACGTATTCCGGTGCTGTACACCGTCCAACCGTGTATTTATGCTGTACACCGACCAAACTCGACGCGGCACTGTTCACCGCCCAAACATGATATGGCGATGTACACTGCCTAAACATATCCCGGTGCTTTACACCGTCCAAACGTGTATTGGCGCTGTACACTGCCCAAACATGACGGGGCGCTGTACACCGCCCAAACATGACATGGCGCTTTACACCGACCAAACTTATCCCGGTGCTGTACACCGTCCAAACGTGTCTCGGTGCTGTACACCGCCCAAACGTATCCCGGTGCTATATACCGTCCAAACGTGTATTGGCGCTGTACACTGCCCAAACATGACATGGCGCTTTACACCGCCCAAACTTATCCCGGTGCTGTACACCGTCCAAACGTGTCTCGGTGCTGTACACCGCCCAAACGTATCCCGGTGCTGTACACCGTCCAAACGTGTCTCGGTGCTGTACACCGCCCAAACGTATCCCGGTGCTGTATACCGTCCAAACGTGTATTGGCGCTGTACACTGCCCAAACATGACGTGGCGCTGTACACCGCCTAAAACTGACGTGTCGCTGTACACCGCCTAAATGTGACGTGGCGCTGTACTCCGCCCAAATGCGACGTGGTGCAGTATGGAATGGAGGCGTCGAATTTCTTTGCATAGCTATACAGAAATATGTAAAAAAAATGTAAACTTTTGGCAATTGTTATACAATTCGACTGAAATTCTCGAAAATAAAAAAATTGCAGTTTTTTATTTGAAAATCGTTTTCTGCCGTCATTTTTGCACACAAATTTTCGACTCGGTTGCTACATTTCATTAAGGACTAAAATGTGGAAGTACAAAAATATAGTCTTAGGATATGTAATGTCGATTACTCTCGTTTCAACAGTAAAAGGAATGTCCAATGGAATTTTTAATATAGATGAAAATCGATTGAAAAATGTAAATTCTACTGAAATTTGAAAAAATATTCATTTGTCATCTCAGGGAAAATATCGTATATTTTCACAAATGATTGTCAGTTTTCAATTCTTGAGAAATTAAATTTTAAAATAATTACTAGGGTGGCTCAATTAGCGCATAAAAAATGTAATAATTTGAAATAACCAAAACATTGAAAAACCAACCATTCTTAAAAATAAAAAATAAACATTTTTTAAGATAAATAAATGTTTTCTCGATTTTTTTGCAATTTCCTATTCCAAAAATTTATTCGTAACAAAATTTTAATTGTAAATTATTCTTAATTAATTTAGTAAATAAAAATTCCTGAATAAGTCAATTTATTTGATGAAAAAATTTATTTCCAAATGTTTCTAAAAATTAAAAGAAATTCAATTCTAAATGTTTTTTAATATTGGGAAATAATTCTGTTCTTACTTTATGATTTCGGTTTTATTTGAAAATTTTAATTTTTATGCGTTGAAGGTTTCAGAAAATGTCAAAAAAGAATCTGGAATATTTTAAGACAATTTTTATCATTTTTTTCAGGATTTAAACAAATTTAGGAAAAGTTCGAATTATTTGAAAAAAATATTTCAAAGTTTTAGAAGTTTTGAACAAAAACAACAAAACAATTTAAAGACTTCCAAAAATTTTTAACAAAATTTAGATTTCATAAGATTTACAAATAAAATTTTGAATTAATTTTTAAAGAATTTTTTAGAAGATTTGAAAAGTTTCCTAAAATTGTCAAAAAAGAATTTGCAGAATTTTTTCAAAATTGTTGGAAAAATTGGAATCATTTTAAAATATGATTTAAAGTTTTCATACATTATCAAAAATAATTAAAAATTTGAAGAAGTTTAAAACAAAATGTAAGTTTTTGAAAATTTCGAAATAAAATTTTGAAACTTTTTAAGAACAGTCAATTCTCAGAAAAGAATTTGGAAGATTGTAAGGTAATTTTTTTAGTTTTACAGGATTATAAAAAAAAAATAAGATAAAATTCGAATAACTAAAAAAATATTTAAAGTTCTAAAAAATTTCAATAATTTAAAATTTGAAAATATTTTGAATATAAATGGTGAAGATTTTTGACAATTTTGAAAAATAAATTATAAGAGAATATTTTTAAAAATTTCCAAAATTGCCCAAAATAAATCTGGAAGATTTTAAGGCCATTTTTGTGATTTTGAAGAATTTTTCCAAAATTTTAGAAAAAAATAGAATCATTTTAAAAGATATTTAGAAGCTTTTAAAATCTTTCAAAGATTTCCGAAAATTTATAAAATATTTTACAATTTTTTCCAAGCCTCAGAAAAACCTAAATATGTTTTAAATTGACTCGAATTTTTTTTTTAATTTTCTCGAGAATCCTAGGGAAATTATATTTATATAACTTTAAAGTAAATGAACAAAAAATCTCAACAAAAAGTTATTCAAAATTTTTATTTTGTATTCAAAATGATTTTTTCCTTTATTTGCTAAATTAATATTTCTAAGAAATCATTTTTATATAAAATTATAAAATTTCCAAAAATTTTAGGTTGCCTTAGTTTTTTTCGATGCAAATTAGCATTTTTAAATAACAATCAACAAGATAAAAATTTTTCAACAATTTTAGGTTATGTTAACGTTTTACATTAGAAGTGGGTATTTTTAATAAAAAATTATTAGATTTCAAAAATCAACAAATTTTCAACAGTATTTGCAATTTAAGAACGAAAATTATTGGTAGTTTTAATAAAAAATAATTGGATTTCAAAGAATATTTATAATTTTCCAACAGCTTTAGGTTATGTTGGTGTGTTTCGCCTGAAATTGGTATTTTGCAACAAAAGTTATTAGATTTTAATCAATAACTTAATATTTAATTATGAACTTAATTTTTGTTTAAAGTAAGAAAATTCACTTTTTTTTAGTTAATGTCTTTTTTTTGGGAATTAGATTTCAAAGAATTTTCACAATTTTTTAACAATTTTAGGTTAATTTGGTGTTTCACATCGAAAATTGGTATTTTTAATAAAAAAATTGCTGAGTTTCAAAAAATATTTAACATTTTTTTAGCAACTATGGGTTAGATTTGTTGAACAATTTTAGGTTATGTTTTAGGTTATTTAAATAAATTTTTAGTCATATTTTGTTAGTGGTTTTCGTTATAAATTAGGATTGTTAATAAAAAAATTACATTTCAAAGAATATTTAAATAAGTTATAAAAAATATAAATTTTTTAGATAATAAATACTATAGAAAACAAACATTTTTTATTAATATTAATTTAAAAATTGCACGAGAAAAAAGGTAAAAAATAATTCAGAATGCTTGTTTTTGACCCGTCACCAAACATTTTTAAAATAATTATTATACATGAAATTATCGAAATTTATAAACTAAATCTGTAAAAAGCTAGAAAATTATTTTGCATCTAAAAAAGGGTTGTTTTTATTTCTAAGTGTGGTTTTTCAATTTTTCTAAATTTTTTCAATTTATTACTTTTTTTGAGTTTTTGCAACAAATGCAAGACTTTTCGAGAGCGTTTCCAAAAATAAAAATAATTTTTTTTTAAATTTAAGTCACCCTAATAATTGCTTTTAATTTTTTCTATAAAAGAGCACACTGTGAAAAAAAAATGGTTAATGATTGTTTTGAGTTCTAAAACTAAAAAGTTTGAATTTTTTGCAGACCTCGGACTCACAACCCTATTGAGACTTTTTTAAACTACTATGCACATTAAAAAAAAAAAACTTGCAATGAAAAGTTTTTTCAATTATTGTTTTTTTAAATATAAACTATAAGTAAAAAATACATTAAACATTTTTAAAAAATTTCCGTGATCGGAATATTTCGTTATTGTATTTTTAATAAATAAATAGTATTGATTAATTAATTTAACTCGTTTACAACATTTTTAGAACTCTAGGGGGCGTTCGATATGTAAATTCCTACCTTACCGACTTCGAGACTATTCTACAGCGAAGTCGGTAAGGTAGGAATTTGCATATAGAAGGCTCCCTGCCTATCGACTAACTTTAAATATTTAAGAAATTGTTATTATGGATGTTTAAATAGTTCTATTTTATTTTATCGGTTTATTTAGAACAATTTAATTAATATTTTTAATTTTATTTTATTTTAAAATAGTTTTAAATACTTTGCGCAAACTTGAACCAATTTTAATTAAATTTGTTTGAATATACAATTTTCTATGAAAAGAATGTTTTTTCTTTTATAAATGTAAAAATTAATTTTTAATCTTTCCCCTATTCGTCCCCTTTTTCTTGAAAAATTCCCCTATTTCCCCTTTTTTGAGCTCTTTTTGCGCTGTGATCCCTGTCAATTTCAAAAATAGTTATCTCCTCGATTTAATATTTTTTAAATTTTCATGATACTATATTGCTACTACTTTTCAAAATTTTTGCTACTTTTGACACTATTTTGCATTTCTCAAATGAGTCTGAGGCCTGTTTTTCAAAAAATTCCTTATGGTTCTTAACTATTTTATCACACTCTTACCTTTTTTTTAAATTTCTACTAAAGGAACAGAATCGCTCTGTATGAGTATCAGGGTGGGTCCAAAAAACAGAATTTTGGAAATCGGAACTGAAACTATGTGAGAAAGTAGCGTGTGAGGACCTTGAAAAAATAGGACCATGAAAAAATAGGATCTTGAAAAAATAGGAACCTGACAAAATAGGACCCTGAAAAAATAGGACCCTGAAAAAAAGGACCATGACGAAAGAGGAGCCTGAAAAAATAGGACCCTGACAAAATAGGACCCTGAAAAAAATAGGATCCTTAAAAAATAGGACCCTGAAAAAATAGGACCGTTGCAAAGTATAATTAATTTGGATTCGATCGATAATCGCTTTGGTTTTTGCATTAACAAAATATGTTTAAAAAAATTCTTATTTTCCTAATTTTGATAATATCCTGTTTTTTATTTTTTGGTTAAAACAAAATAATTTTAAGACCTAGAGAAATCTGGAGAAGATTTTTTCAAGTATCTAGGATGTTTCTACTGGTAAAATACGCTATAAAAAAATTTGGTTAGTCTAGGAAATCATAAGTGTAGATATATTGAATTTTTTTTAAACTAGGTTGTCGATTTTTTTTAATTATTTTTTTTTTCAACTGACTTTAAATGTTGTTTGTAACATGTAAGGGTATTTAAAAAAATCACTATTTACACTAATTTTAAAATTATTTTCTGAAAACAGGGGTCTAGTAAACATTAATAATCCCGGATGTTTTATCGATCGAATCCCAATGAATTATTATACTTTTCAGGGTCCTATTTTTTCAGGGTCCTATTGTTCAGGATTTCTTTTCAGGATGCTATTTTTCAGGATCCTATTCTTTCAGGTTCCTATTTCTTTAGGGTCCCATTTTTCAGGTTCCTATTTTTCAATATGCTATTTTTCAGGATCCTATTTTTTCAGGGTACTATTTTTTTAAAGATTTTTTTTCAACTGACATTAAATATAAAATAAAAAGTTGGTTAGTCGTTATTACATAAAAATATTTTGCTAACCCGCAAAACTAAGGCGTTTATCGATCGAATTCCAATGAATTATTATACTTTACAGGGTCCTATTTAGTCAGGGTCCTATTTTTCAGAATTCTATTTTTCAAGCCTATTTTTTCAGGGTCCTATTTTTTCAGGATCCCATTTTTTCTGAGTCCTATTTTTCAGGATGCTATTTGTCAGGATCCTATTTTTGCAGGGTCCTATTTTTTCAGTTTTTTTTTCAACTGACT
>CAKNWT010310217.1:0-17546 GCA_932066315.1 Andricus coriarius | reverse complement strand
TTTTTTTGAGTTTTCAGGTACTTCCGTTGTTGCACAAATTCCAATTTCGGTTGTACAAATTTGAACAAATTCTGCACTAAATATTTGGCACAAAAAAACTTGATTTTGCGTGGGTGGTTGGGCCAGCGAAATGGTCCTTGATTTGGCGCTTGAGAGACTGATTGTGAGTAATATTGATTAGACAAACTCGAAGTGACAAGTTACAATAAATGACTGATAAATTGCCATAAATTACTTATAAATTACCGAAAATTTTGGAAATTTTCGGAAACCTGAAATTTCCGGTAATTCAAAAAATCTTTGGATTTCTTGCAAAAAGCTTTACATACCTTAAATATATGGAAATTTTCGATAATTTACAAATTGACCGCAAATTTCCGGAAATTTTAATTTTCTTGTTTCTCAAATCGAAAATTTTCAGCATTTGTTAAAAAAAACATAGTGTGCAACAGGTGCTGAAAGTAGACAGTTGTAACTCTTGGGAAGTTTACAGTACTTGCCATCAGCGCATCTTCGGGTCGTTTCCGGCTCGTTTACAACTCCCCTTCGATTCACCTCTGGCTCGTACAGCAAACTTCACACTCGTGTGGAACTGCCTACTTTCCGCACTTGTAGCACAATATACTATTAACTTTTCTAACTAATGTGATTGATTTTAATAGAAACCCCAGTTTTTTCTGTATAGTCTCTGTGGGTTGAGAGTAATAAATTAATTAAATAATTAGAAACAGCAATATCTCATTGTGCAGAGAACATGCACTTAGTAATACAAATTTGTATAAAAAATGTATGAAATATGTGTCCTGATTGGTTCAGTAAGGAGTGCAGCACTGTTTCATAATGCCATGAAGTGCTTTGTATCTCCTGCACTCTCCCCCTCTATATTTATCTGTGGCTCTCCTTCTCTCTTAATCTTAGCTCTCGCTCCTTTCCTCTATCTCTTCCTCTTCTGCCCCCCCCCCCCCCTCCCCACCCTCGCATGAAATATTTTACTCGCACATGCCTTTTTCTTTCTTATACATCCCCGTTGGCTTTGCTTTTACATTACGAGTTTTGCTCTTGTACGTCGCGGTCCGCTCTTATATTCCTCGTCCGCCCTGCGGCTCATTAAAGCGATGCCTCCTTGATCCCCTAATTACAAGATGGCGGCTGCGCTTACATGGCGGCTCGGCTTTTCTATAAGGGACACTCCACATCTTACATATCAAAGCAATTTGCACCTGCAAAGTTGTCACTCCTGGAACTACTTTTGATTAGTTTTTATCATGATTCTCGAGAGGGTTCACAGAAAACCCTGGGGTTTCTATTAGAACCAATATTTGGTTCCTAAGGAGCTGTAACAAAAAGGAACTCCTCTTCCTGAAATAAAACCCAAAACGAAGAATTTGTTCCAAAGGAACCTGCAGTTGAACCTACAAAGGAACCCAATTTTAATTGAAACTTATTCCAAAAAACCTATTTTCCCCTTTGCCCGCGTGGACATTTTGTCTAGTTACTAATACAACTTTTACATTAAAGCACACATTTAATAGAACTCTGACGGACATAATTTAATGGAGAGAATTAAAGTACAAAATGTTATCGCAATTAGAACAGATATAATGACTTGATAAATATCATTCATAGATTATGTAGCAAACTTGTTTTCAAGTGTTCTTCAAAGAAACCCTTTTGGGCCTCCACGGGTTTCCATGGGAGTCCAAATTCTAAAAGATACCAACTTTTATTTAAGTCGTAACTTTAGTAATCCCCAATTTCTTTCTATGTTAGTTCCGAAATTATTCATGATTGAATAGCATAGGATTTTTCATTTTTTAGTTATCTTAAACATTTTTTATTTTGAAACACTCCAATTTAAAATAGCGCAACAATTTTTAAGACCAGGAACGGCGGTGTAAGTATGAAATATATCGAGCACTCCACACAGAAAAAAACTTGGTTTCTATTGGAACCCATTTTTGCTTCCAAGAGAGATTTAACAAAAAGGAACTTCTCTTGCTGAAAAAAGGAATGCAAAATAATAAATTGTTCCAAAGGAACCAGAAGTATGAGTTATAATAAAGACTTTTTGTGCAGAATTCTTTTTCTGCTTTGACTCTCTTCTAAGATTTTGTAAATTAATTATGCATATTTTACTTTATAATGCATATTAAATAATATTGCACTGGGAGAATTTTAATGAATATTATAGAGCTTTGTCATTCTTGAAAGGAAGATAATGCACATGAGATGTGATACTTGCGGCTCAAGTAAAAGTTGGCATCTTTCAGAACTGGGAATCCAATGGAACTCTTTCTGAGGGTTCCTTTTCATTTCGTTGATATCTGATAGATGACCAGTGACGGGTGCCGACGTTTTCAACTGCGCATGTACCAAAAAGTGCTGACCTATTTGAAGTCAATAAATACTACGAATAATTATATAGATAAATATTCAAAAAAAGTTTTTTTAACAGATTAAATTTGATGATAGAAATCACTTAGGCAGAAAAAACTGGGGTTTCTATTAGAACCAATTTTTGGTTTAAAAAAGAATAAAAAATGTTTATTAATATTTATCTGTATGATTAATCATAGTCTTTATTGATTTCAAATAGGCTCGCGCTTTTCGGCACATGCGCGGTTGAAAATATGAATAGCCATCTATTGGATATCAACGAACTAAAAAGGAACACTCAAAAAGAGTTCCATTGGAGTCTCAGTTCTAAATGATACCAACTTTTACTTGAATCGCAACTTTACTGAACCCTCATTTTTTTCTGTGTAACTTCTTGAAATAATTTAATATCAAAGTAACGTAATATTGCAAGTGTACATTATAAAATTTAAATTGGCCCACGCTTTTCGATACATGAGCAAAATGTCGGATTTTCAATATAACCTTAAAAATTGTCACACCAAATGTGTGTTATCTTCCTTTCAAGAAGGACTAAGCGTTATAATTTTAATTTCTTTATTAAATTTTTTCTAGCGAAATATTAGATATATTTATTATTTATATATCTTTGGGTTCCTTTGGAACAATTTATAATTTTAAGTATTTTTTGAGCAAGAGAGATTCCCTCTTGCTGCTGCTCCATTGGAACCAAAAATCAGTTCTAATAGAAACCCCAGTTTTTTGTAAAATGTCAAATTTTGAGTTTTTAAATTGTTCCATTTTGCTTCTTCACATAGACGAAGCTATTGCAGTGGTAAATGTTTTAAAATTAGTTACATTTGCTTAATTAAACGTTCCTCAATTTAAAAATGTCTAATACAATATTCTAAGAAATAGTCCGACTGTGTGTGTGTCACAATTTTTTGAGAACACGATAACTTGAAGACGGTTACAGATAAAGTGATAAAATTTAAGGAGATTCTTTGACGCGAGACGAATCGATTGATCCAATAAGATTTAATTTTAGTTTACTATTTCTCTCTGATCATTGAAATATATCGTTTTCACTGCTCACTGGCACATTCAAGAGTAATACTAAAATTGAACAAAATAATGAAAGAGTCTTAATATCTACAATTATACATTATAAATAATTCAGATAAACTCTGGAGATAACAGAAATTCTGCACCTACCGTGATATTCTGTTAGATATGGTTTGAAAGTAAAGCAAGCTCGCGATAGGATCGGAACAGAAAGATTAAAACTGAACTTTTATTCATTTTCCCCTTTCACAATCAACTCAAAAAAAATGTAATCAAATTAAATAAATTAAATTATTAAAATAAAATGAACTATATTAGATTCCACTGAATATGAAATCTAAATAGGGACCGAGATAGTATGTGAGAAAGACCGACCTATTTTCTGTTGTTGACCAATTTTCGATTCTTAACTTTCACATTCTTCATGCTTTAGGAAAGTGAATGAAAGAAGTGGAACTTTGCTAAATTAAAGCTTGAAATCTCCTCTTTAAAATGAGTCTGAGGACATAATGAAATATTTCCTGGTCCTCGAATTATTACGAAAATTGTGGAAGCGTGCCCAAGGCAAAAATCGATCGGCAGTAGTAAGGCCCCACTATGGGTAGACTACCCCCACCCTTCCGCCTTCTCCCACTATCAGCTAGACCTGATATAGCTCAAGAGTGAGCCTTGAAATGAATTTTTATCGGGAAATTATGATCTTTGTTAAACTTTTCCGAATTTTTACAAAGGACTTATTTTTATTGAAAGCGGGGTCTATTTTTACCGGGACAGGAACCGTCTCGCTGATAGCGAAGTAAAGAAGCAGGAGGGTGGGTATAGTCTGTCCAGAGTGGTGCCTTACTACTGTCGGTCGAGTGATGACCGCAGTCTCCTGATTTTCATCTTAAGCATGCTCCCATATTTGTTATTATGATTCGAGAACCAGTCAATATTGTATTATGTTATTGGTCTCATTTTAAAGAACATATTTCTGGCTCTAATTTTGCAAGGCTTTAATTTTTATATTCACTTCCGTAAAGCATGCAGAAGGTGGAAGTTGAGAATGTTAAATTGGTCAAAAACGGAAAAAGGTCGGTCTTTCTCACATGCAAATCGCTTTTTCTTTAAATCTTGCTAACTTAATTTTTCGCATATTTAGCTATTTTGTAAGACAAACCTGTTTTTAATCTGATTTTTTTAGTGGACTGAGAATTCTGACCGTTGCTATATCCTTTTCTATCATTATGCCTTGTGTTTGTTTATTATCATCAGTAATAATTATTTAAATGTAATCTATATGGAAAACTTTTAGTTTCCTAGAACTACACACCTATAAGTATAAGAAAATTGATTAATTAATCGGTATTTAGAAAGGTACCTGATACTTCAGAGTTATTAACACTTACTTGCGTTCTTATTTTTATAATTAATTGTATCGAGTGAATAGACAGGATTTATGCGCAGTGATTACATTCAGCTTTTAATTTATTGACTTTTCAATTAAAAGCAAAAAAATAACCAAATTGAACGTCAGATTCTGAGCCTTAGGTAGTTTTGAAAAAAATTCTCAGTATATCCAAAGAAATTGCAATAATTTTTGCGAGTGCGCTGAGGAAAAGCTTTTTGCAAGTTCAATTTCAGATACACCTGTTACAGAGAATAAAGCAAAGTACGAACAAGTACTATAATGGCGTTCACCGAATGCTATTTAATTACATTCGAAAAAATATAAATGCACCCACAGGCTATATCCTGTGCGTCGGGCATGTGCAACCGTAAATTTCATTACATGAGTATAAGTAAGCCTAAGGAAACGTAGAAGAAATTTATGTTTTGCTGAGTACGCAGTTACAGGAGTACACAAATCTTTTCACAGTTTACTATAAAAAATAAATATGCCTATATTGTTTAAATATTGAATTCAGGTGATTATTATTCGGAAAAAAAGTTTATACATTATATGGTACCCTAGATAACTTTACCCCGTACTCTAGCCAACTTTACCTCATACTCTAGCTAAATTTATCCCATATTCTAACCGATTTTACGTCGTACCTTATCCGACTTTTCCTTGTACTCTCGCCAACTTTACCTCGTACCCTAGTCGAATTGACCCCGCACCCTAGCCGACTTTACCCCGTACCATAGCCGACTTTACCTCGTACCCTAGCTAAATTTACCTCATACCCTAACCGAATTTACCCTATAGGTTCCAAACCCCTTTTCTCACAGGGGCATGAAGCCAACTTTGACTAATTTTTAAAATAGGACTTTACTTCCAATTTGAACAATTTCCTCCAGTGACGATTATCGTGCTTCCATTAATTCGCGTATTTGATACAAGCACACGTAGGATATTTGAAATTTCTATATATTTTCGCATGGTTACGGTGAAATTTACGATTGCGCATGCCTACGTCAAGCGATTTCCTTGTCAGTGCTGCGGTTGCGATAGAGTAATTATTCTCAATTCCAATATTCCACCCTCGGGCATTGAACATCCGGTTACTCGTGCCGCTCAAAAACAATCGCTGGTTTGCGTCCAAGGCCATCATTGCTGCATTGAGGAAATTATTGATCCCTTTTTTTTCTTTCTGGTACTCTATTATATTCTCTTTTTTAATTTAATGAAGAATATTTGACTAAGATTTCATTTTAGAAACTATAAACGATCTTGGTTACTAATGGGCCCTCGTGGAGAGCTTTACTTAGTGGATGTGATTAGAGTCAAGAGTATGGATCTTACTATGGGATTGACAGTCTGTTTCGTATTTCTGTGTGATCTATGACACATGATGACTTTGTGAAGCTCTTCGCCTAGGGTGATTGCTAGAAAGATTGATCAGCGAGCTGTGTCAAAGGAATTCTAGCCGGGAATTCAAGGTCCTGAATCCTGAAACAACCTAAAAATTATTAAAATAAATAATTTTTTAAATAATTTTCGCAATTTCTCTTAAATAAATTTGGAAATTATTCCAGCAAAATGGATATTTATTCACTCTTTTCGGGGTTTTTCCTATTAAAATTATAATATATATAATTTTCCTACAACATTATCACCATTGTCCATTATATATACACGAGTTTTGACAAATAATTTTGAATTATTTAAATATTAAGAACAAGGTAGTCTCGTAGTTCATTGTTTTATATGCAGTACATATGTCTCTTAACACCCTTGTTTAGTAAAACTTAAAAAAGATTTACTTTTCAGTCACTTCTTTCCGTTGCCAAAATATTTCAAAAATTCAAAAACTTTAATTTTTTATATTTTTTCGAAAATCGGTATCTTGCATAGAACGAAAAAATCCGAAAGCATAACTTTTCGCAAAAGCCTAATAAAATATTTTTTCGCATCTCCTACTGTTCTCGAAATATTAAGAAATTTAGAAAACTTTGGCTTTGAGATTTTTCAATATTTACAGATCGCATCAATCACATTAGAAGCTTAAATAGAGTATCTTGCATCAGAAAACACCATATTTTCGTTATTTTTTATGTATCTTTTACGGTTATTGGTTTTGAAATATGAAAGATCTGTTTTTGTTAATCTTCAAAAATAGTACCAATTTTTAGGCATCGTCATATAATGAAATTAAAAAAAAATTAAAACAACAAATTTTGTTTTAGTATTTAAATGTCTTGATACGATATACGCAATTAGAAAATGGAAAAAATGTTTTTTTTTTCTCAGCGTCTGGTACCATCGTTTCAGGTCTGTTTAAGGTCATAGGACAGCTGCTTAAATTTTTGTTTTAAATAAAACAAAAATACGCATTTATTTTTTCACCAAATAGAAAAAGTTTAGGGGGTACGTGATGCAAAAAAAGCATTGGGCTTTTTGGGGCACCCTACTATTGAGTTTATTTCAAGTGACTTTTACTGATAATGAGTAAATTACATATAAACGATTTTATCATCACTGTGATATTTTCTTGAAAAACCTCATTTATTTTGTGATATCAAAGTGGTATTTAAGGGAAAGGGAGATCATAGAGGGTAAAAAGAGATGTGGGCAAATGGGATGTGACTAAGTATATGAGAGGGAGAAGCTTGATAGGGACATAATCGTTTAGGGGATGATGAGGCAATTGCATGAAGCAGTAACGATTAGAAGAAAAATTAGAGCATTTTTTTTAAGTATCTTTTATTTCGTCATACGAAATTGCATTTTTCATACTTTTTCATGTTTTATCTAGAGAAGATTTTAATATGAGCATGCAAAATAGGTCTTGAGACGTTTAAAAAAATGTCCCAACAAAGAAAAGTTTATTAATTTCTTAATTTGCTTTGCTGGAACACAATAAACGCAAAGAACATGTATTTTTAATCTAAAAAAATAGTACGTCCCAGTACTTTAAATAGGCGGGAAACTGAATTTTTTTAATGATACCTATTTTTCCTTTTTTTAACCTTGATTGGCATCAATTTCTTCCATAATTGGTACAAAATTTGCTCATGATGAGTATTATTATATTAAATACGATTAAATCTCAGTAGTGTCTGGTAAAAGTCGTGTCCCAGTTTTTTTCATATTAAAAATACCATCAATATCATTTCAGTAATATTTATTAACTCTTATTTATTCCTGAATGTATATTTAAGCTAGATTTTGTCACTTTTTCAAAGATTACAGAGAAAAAATCATAGTAAAGAATTATTGTATAATTATTTTATCAATTGAATAAACCTCAATTAATGCTTAATATTAGTACAGGAGAATTAAAGGAAGCTCTCAATAAAAGCTCTCCATCATTTCATTCGAAATTTGTTTTTTTTTTAGATCGTCGGATTTTATTAAATTTTCTGCCAAAAAGTAGAATGCCGCTTGGGGATGTTCAAACGATTCAGAGACGAGACAAAACATTAGCTTTATAATTATAAAGGGAATTTTTGGCAACAGAAATTGAAACTAAAACGAAAAAAGCATATAGAAAAAATATGAAGTTTATTTAGTTGTTTCGTTATGAAAATAAAAGTTTATTCCTAATTGTCAGCTAAATAAATAATATGTTTTGCGCGTTATCAAAATGCGTCTGAAGAAATTATTAATTTTATAATTTGTATAGCTATTAATTTTTTTTAATGTTTCGGGAGATCAAAAAAATCTTCCCAGGGATTTACTTTTATACAGTGCACCATATAACATAGATGATAAAAAAATACTAGAAAAAAGAAATATAAGAATCTTTCAAGATTTGAGGAAATCTTCTAAACTTCTTTTTTTTTTAAATCTTCTAATCTTCTAATTTTTATATTTCTTAACCCTTAAACGGTACACTCCAATCTAATATACGTAATAGGTACACTGGTGCGAATTGGGTTTTTTGCAATGTTAATATTTAATATTTAAGATATTGAACATATAATAAACATCTAGCATATATTACGCATATTTAACATATATATTTAATATAGTGGGGGTAATCTGCTACTTATGCGCCTGCGTAAATGCCAACAAAATAAAAAAATTTCCGGTGCGAATCCGCACCAATCTACCGTATGAGGCTTAATCTTCTGATTTTTTTCTAATCTTCTATTTTTGGATAAATACAAAAAACATCATGCAATGCATTTATGTATAAGATAGAAATTTTTTTAATGAAATATGGATGGGAATTTTCAAAAAATCTGCGGGAATCGTACGGGAATTTTATCATTAGGTCTCTACTGGACATCCTGTAGCAGACTGAATGTTTTGTAGGGAAAATAACTACATTAAAATTTGAAAACAATATTGAAATAGAATAAATGTTTTTTTTTTGTAATATTACTCCTAAGCTTGAACAAACTCATATGAGTCGTGTCCTGCTTAATAACGAAAATTCTCCTAACAGAAAAATCACTGGATATTATTTGCCTCGTCATAATTATTATTCATCTAAAATGGTCCTCTAACATCCTACGAACATATAGGACAAGAAAAATAAAATTTAATTTAAATCACTCTTCAAGAAACCTAATATAAAAAATGTGCTCATAAAATTTGGTTTTTCTGAAATATAGGACGACAAATCTCTTAAAAATGTATGTAGCTTGAATTGTTCAAAAAAGTTCAGAATTCGTGCGTTACTCCAATTTTGAAGGCCAACGCAAACAAGTTTTGCTGTGGTGTTTCGCAAAGCTTTAAACAGTGTAAACCTCCACTATACAAATATGCAAACAAAAAAGTGCGATACTCTGGCCAAAAAATCGCTCTTATTGGCCCTCCTCCTCCTTTTAGAATCTATTGTAGTGATTCCATAAAGTTGACTCGGAAACTTCCTTCCTTGATTAACTATGATCCTCAGATAATATCGAAGGAAAACAACAACTACCCCTTATTTCGTCTTCCACCCTTCTTGAAGATCGAATTCCCTATCCTTGCATAAGAATGAGGTGAACACACTTTCTTGAATCCTAGGCGATCAGATCAAGTTGAGGTCGCAAAATCCAAGTGGTTTTTGATCGTCTGACAAAAGTTGGAAAGTAAAAGAAAGGTAGGGAGCCAGAAACCGGCGCGTATAGGCATTGTTTCCAAGTGGTCGCCCGAAGGGTGTGGGCTTCTTCAGGGTGCAGGCGTCCTACCGAGCGGCCCACGCCGACTGCTGCTCATCGACATCCCGACAGCCCGGGGACTCAAATCCAGAACCTCCGTGCAGCTCCGTTCCTCCCTGAACTGTCCGGGCCCGAGGTCTTCGGGGTTCCTCCTCTCGCTCTCTTGGTCCGGTTCGGCCGGTCTTGGTCTCAAGATGCACCGCGGATGGACCCTGGTCGTTGGTCTGCTCTCCTCTCCGGTTTGCCCATTCGTGCGGGCGTGGGTGTGCGTGCCTTCACTTTGGTCAGTAATCGTATGTAAATCGTATAGCAGTGGATCTCCCGTCCTGGTCGCGCGACCGCTTACATCGCCCCGGACGGAGCAGGACGAACGATCCTGAGAGATGGTTGCCGAGGTTACCCCAAGGCACATTCGGAGGAGGATAGCCGCGTGCGTTGCTCGTAAACAAATTATCCGGACCTAAGGGTCGAAGGTCTATTGAACCGAGGCTATCCGTTCTTCGTTCTCATTTACATAGTTAGCCCCGGAGCTGCCGATGCCTCTTCTTCTTACTTGTGGCCGCCCTGCCAACGACAATCTTGCGTATATACATATATACATACGCATATATTGATATGCGCAAGTACATGAGGGTTGTTCTACAAAATTGATTCCTGAAATTCGAAGAATTATTCCTTTGGCGATGAAAATAATTCAGGGATCCTACCAAATCCCAATTACGAAGTTCCCTGACTTTTCCCTGACCAATTTTTCATTTTCTCTGACCGCTTTAAAAATTTTTTTTAGGTATATGAATAACATAACACCTAGGGGATCAATGTCATTATAAAAAAAGGTTTCTCTCTAAATTTATTTTAACACTTTTAGTGACAATAGTCATACAGAATGTTGTGAGGGATCATCCACAAATTACACATACAAGTAAAATATATAATTTTTTAACTAAATAGTTAAGTTTTCAACTCAATTCGATTAAAAATTGAACAAAAATGGAAGAATTAAATTTTCAGTTGAAACAATTAATTGTCAACAACAAAAAAAACTAACTTCAAACAAAGTTAAAATTTCAACCAAAGAAATGAATTTCTAACTAAAATGAAGAATCTTGAACTCAAAAAGAGGAATATTTAACCAAAAAGAGGAATTTTTAACCAATCAGTTGACATTTCAGCCCAAAAATGAATTTTCTATAAAAAAGACAAATTTTCAACAAAATACATGAATTTTCAACCAAAAAAAAATTTTTAAACCTGTTGAAATAAACCAAAAAATACGAATTTGTAACAAATTAGTTGAATCCTTAACCAGGACAGATTATTTTCAAACCAAAAAGAGGAATTTTCAACAAAAGAGTTGAATTTTCAACCAAGAAAGGTTTTTCAGTCAATAATATACGAAAAAATATTTCAATTTTAAATAAAAAAAGTTGAATCGGAACAAAACGACGATTTTTCAACAAAATAGTTGAACCCTAAACCAAAACAGATTAATTTTTAGTTAACCAATTGCATTTTTAACCAAAAAAGAGGCAATTTCTATCAAAATGGCTAAATTTTCAACCCAATAATAGTATAAGACAGAAATCACATTCAAATAAGTAGAGGAAGTGTGCATAGAAATAATATGTCTTTGAATTAATTTTAAGGGATGTTTTAACATCCCTTAAACATTGAAACCAGGAAAATGTCATTCCTTAATGAACAAAAACACAAGAGATGTTCTGATTAAAATATACGGGTAGGAAATGACTTCAATGGTTGTTTTATTATCCATTGAACATTGAATCCGGAATATCGACATTTCTTAATAACTAAAATCACACCAGTTTTTCTGATTAATTTATGAGGATAGGAAATCATATTAGAGTAAGTAGGGAAGATGTAGACTGTAGACGACAAGGATATGTCTTTGAATTTTTGTAAAGGGTTGTTTAATCATCCCTTAATTAGAGAAGCAGATAAATTAACATTTCTTTAGGGATAAACGACCAAAGATTTTTTGTATTAATAGTCAGGCCTACAAAATCACTTTAAAACATACACAGGAAGCGTCTTTTAGCAGGATTTACATTAGAATTTATTGTCGGGGTAGTTTAATCACCTCTTATTTATTATTGAAACAAGGAAATCGATATTTTACAGGGGTTAGAGCACCAAAGATTTTTTTATTAATACATTGATCAAGAAAATCACTTTAAAACATACACAGGAAGTGTTTCTTCGCAAGATCGGCGTTTGAACTTATTCTCAGGGTAGTTTAAACATCCCTTAATTATGGAAACAAGGAAATCTATATTATGTACTGGTTAAAGCACCAGAAATTTTTTTGTTAATACATTGATCAACAAAATCACTTTAAAACATACACAGGAAGTGTTTCTTTGCAAGATCGGTGTTATTCGGGGGTGATTAAGCTTTTTTTAAAAGAATAAGAATATTGGTTTTGTGACCTTTTAGTACTTAAACAGGGCAATCGATACTTATTAATAACTTGAATTTGAAATTCCTTCCTTTTATATTTAAACGATGTAAAACCAACAATTAATACACATTTCCATAGTTTTCATCCTTATTATCCTATCCATAACTTAGGGATGATTAAACTACCCCGACAATAAATTCCAATGCAAATCTTGCTCACAGATGCTTCCTGTGTATGTTTTAAAGTGATTTTGTAGACCTGACTATTAATACAGAAAATCTTTGGTGATTCATCCCTTGCGAAATGTTAATTTCTCTTCTTCTCTAATTAGGGAATGATTAAACAACCCTTTACAAAAATTCAAAGACATATGATGTCGTCTACAGTCTACACCTTCCCTACTTACTTTAATATGATTTCCTATCCTCATAGATTATTCAGAAAACCTTGTGTGATTTTATTTATTAAGAAATGTCGATATTCCGAATTCAATGTTTAAGAAATAATAGAACAACCCTTGAAGTAAATTCAGAGATATATCCTAGTACGCGAACGTATGTTGTACTTATTTTGAAGTAATTTCCTACCCTGATATTTTAATCAGAACATCTCCTGTGTTTTTGTTCATTAAGGAATGCCATTTTCCTGGTTTCAATGTTTAAGGGATGTTAAAATATCCCTTGAAATTAATTCAAATACATATTCTTCCTATGCACGCTTCCTCTGCTTATTTGAAAGTGATTTCATGCCGTAGCAGTTGAATAAAAAATGTTTAGTGATTTTAATTACTAAGAAATAAAGATTTCCATACTTAGATGTTTAAGGTATGAAAACATCCCAAAAACATGCTGTATGCCCAAAAATTCGTTAATTTTTCTAGTTCGTGGAGATGAACCTTTTGTTTCGGTAAGTCTGATCATCAAAATGTGAAACTTTTAGCCAAATCTATCAAAGAGGTTTTGAGAAAAACAAACATTTATCTAAAATAAGCATTTTTCTATTAACGTACATGTAAACATTGAAACATTTGACAAGTGTTTGTCTGAAAACTGTCCATTTTTCTTACCTTTTTCTTTCGAATTTTTGCTCTGCAGGTTCGAAAATACAAAAAAAATTGGATTTAGGATCTTTTACAGCAAGCCCTTTACTGTAGATTTGGTGCGGGGTCCTTTTAAACAAAATTGTTGAATTTTTAACAAAATAATGAAATTAGCTTCCGCTTATGATAGTTACTTTTCTCCTTGGGACCCTAAGGGTATGCAAGTTGATCAGAAGGAAAAATTGTTTCAGCTGATGATTTGAATACCTTTAAAGTACATGTACACGATAATGCGCCAGCCCTTCAAGACGAACACGCTTAGTTCTCGGTAGGATCCTCCCTACCGAATGCTTCCGGACAAGCATCCCGACCCCAGGATGCATGATATGCAAGGCGAGAAGTTCTGATGGCGTGACTTCGTATGCAAGAAGAAGAACCCTTTCGCGTTTCGCGCAATCACAGGTCTCTGATGTAGCTGAATTTCCGAACGTGGTGGTTGACGGCTGCCGGCGATCCTCAACATTCTGGAACGGCGGAAGAAAATGCCAACCAGTGGTTGGTAGTTGCGATTCGTACTTTAAGTTCCTCAGAGGCACTGCTGAACGAGGGCCTCTGTCACGACATCGTGTTTGAACACTTCCAGCCTGGAATACTGGACCTTGAAATGGAAGAAGGAAGAGACGCAGCATCGTTAGCCAACCACATTTTTATACATACCTGCTACCTTTGCAGTTTGTATCTAACGAAGTGCAGTAAGCAGTTTCTAGCACGAAGGGGATTGATGTGCCAACTTCCTGTTCTCAGAATTTATCATTTCTGGACTGTCGTTAGCTTCTGGTGCAATTAACTTCATGAAAGAATTTCTGGTAGGGTCAGTGCACCAACAGGAATGAAACTCGATCGACTATTTCCCTTTTTACACTTTGGAGAATTCTTATTAGAAGAAATAAAAGACACGTTTAGTACATAGACCAGTAAAACAAAAACACACAACATCGAATACTTATTCTATCAACTGTTCATGGCTCTTTGCCAACCTTAGTAATAATACTAAATTTTGGTTTTGTGGCTTTAGGGTCTGGAAATGATGAAGAAGATTTAAATTTCCATCTGACGTTTCGACTCCATATATGGGCACTCTTTAGTGATTTATTCTAGAAGGTTACAGATTCGGACATATATGTACCAAAAACTTGTACCAAATACGTAACCTTCTAGAATAAATCATTGAAGAGGAATACATCACTGAAGAGCCAAAAACTGGTACTAATTCTATCACTCTGCGGTCAAAAACTTGAACATCTAAAAAAAATATAAAACTTGATATCTAGATCTGCGACTTAATATCTATATTCTATAGATTTTGACGATCCAAAAAACCACCCTCGATTGTCAATGACAACATTTTGCAAGGTTCTTCCATGTTTTGTGGGAGTTATCGATTTTCACGTGCTGTGTAATATTTACTATTGTAATTTTTGTTTCAGGTAAGCTTTTCCAATCTTCAACGAAAGTCTTTCGATGTCGTTCCAGATGCCTCAAACTCCTGTACTGGATGGTAAAGTTTTAATTATTTTGGACTTGAAATTATACTTCTTTTCCGATAAGATACACTATGAAATTACTTTTACTGGAACTTTGATAAAGGGGATCAAAAAAAGAAAAACCTGCTAGAAATAAATTCAGGGAGAATTTTTACGATTAGGAAGTAGTTTGCGGGAAAATAAGGTTTTTTTGTGATTCGTGCCAAGATTTAAGGAATTTCAAGGCGAAGGGAGAAATAGGTGATCGGTTAAGACTTCTGGAATGTTTCAAGGGAAGTTTTGCAATAAGAGCTGATCTCAAGGAATAAATAGGCAAAAATTGGAAAAACCTAGAACAGAGAGACAATTTTAGGGAAATTTGTTGATGCTTTGAATGAAAAATCAGTCGTTTCTATTGTCATAACAGTTGTTTTAACAGGTGAAGCAATCAATATTGCTGATTAAATCAAATGGTCACTATAAATTATTTATTTTCTGTTAATAGAAGTGGCTGATTTGTCTGCTATATTACAATCATAAAATTATTTCTAGATTAAAATTACCTACACATGTCTAATTGACACATTGAAAGTTACGGATTAGATTAATAAAAGTAACTAATTTATTTAGTTGAAGTAACTGGTTATATCATTCGAAATGACTGATTTAATTAGTGAAAGTAACTGATTATGTCATTCAAAATAACCAATTTAATCAATAAAAGTTAGTGTTTATAGATCATTCAAAATTACTGATTCGGTCATTGAACGTTACTGATAAAACAAATTCGTCTTTATTTGTAGAAAATATTCATTTTTTTGGTTATAAATTTTTCTTTTTAGGTGAATGCAACTGTTTTTATTATTATAATATTATTATCATACCATTAAGCTATATCCCTTTCAGGGTAAGCGTGACTCACTCAGTTCTAGCCTCGTTATACTGTCAGGGATCCAAGAGTTCATTAGGAAGTGTACGAGTTGGTAAAAGAGGGAGGAACAGGTGTTCGTATTTCTTGATTAATCTAGAATTCTTTTATTATTTATTTTAATAACATGTTCGTTTCGTAACACTTCTCCCACCCAGGTCGCTGATCAATTTCTCTAGCAAGCACCCCAGGCGAAGAGCTTTACGAAGTCATCATGTAAAGCTCTCTACGCGGACCCATTAATATCCAAGGTCTTTCATTTTAGGCTCTCATTCCACTGAAACTTCATTATGCATTTCTTCTTTTAAGATTAAAATCTAATTGAATGGGTATTTTTGGTATTTTTTCCAATTATAATTTGATTTTTGGTTGAAAACTCACTTCCATGAATAAAAATTAATTTTGTACATGTATTTTGTTGAAAATTCGTCTTTATTGGTATAGAAAATAAATTTTCTTCGTTGAAAGTTCATCATTTTGGTTAAATTCAACTGTTTTTTATTTAAAATTGAAATGTTTTTTCTTTGGTATATCAAATGTTTTTGGTTTAAAATAGAAATCTTTTTTAGTTAAAATATCAGCTATTACTTTTTTTTCATCTCTTTGGTTGAAAATTTAACTATTTAATTGAAGTTTTGTTTTTTTGTTGTTGAAAATTAATTTTTTACTTGAAAATTTAACTGTTCCATTTTCTGTTGAAAAATTATCATATTTAGCTGCAAATTTAATTACTCATTTAAAAATTCCTGTATGTTGTTGAAAATTCGTCTTCTTTGGTTGAAAATTAATCTTTTTTGGTTAATACATACTTCAACCATTTGTTTGAAAGTTGAACTTCTGGGTTAAAAGTGTTTTTGTTGTTGAAGATTCATTATTTTAGTTCAAAACGCATCTTTTTGGTTGAAAATTTAACTATTGTGTTTGAAAATTCATTTACTTGTGTTGAAAATGAATTTTTTTATTTGACAATGTAACTATTCCATTTTTGGTTAAAATTTTCCCTTTTTTGGTTGAAAATTCAACAGATTGGGTCATTTAAACTGATTGATTTCATCAGTGAGTCAAATTGACTGACTTGAAAAGTCACTTATTTTTCATTTGTTTCGCATATAACTTCATAAAGAATAGAAGAACAAAAACTTGCAAGTGATACAAGCGACCGAAACGTCCGTTTTATAAAACACAAAAATCGTTTCATAATGTTCCAATCCCTAACTATTATACAATCTCATCTAATCCAGCCTTTTATTTTTCTGGTCATTACCAACCTTAACAGAACCCGTCACCATAATTTTGAAAAATTCCAAAAAAAGAATAAGCAAACTTGAAATGAAATTCACCCTCGTGAGGATCGCGGTGGAATTCATAGGCAATACTCATTAGAAGGTAGACGAGCTGCTCGTATAGCCATTGCACGGCCATCTCGTTTTGTCGGCAGTGTGTACTACAGGCGTAATCACAGTGCCCCCTAGCAGTGCTGTGGTCGGAGAAGCGAAAGATCGACTTGGAGGGGACTGATTTTTTTTGAAACTGAGGGAGCGAGAAAGATAGGAGAAAAAGAGAGAGGCAGGAGAGGAGAGAAGAGTCAGCAAGCTAGCTGGCAGGTTGAGGAGCGGTCGAGGGGGTTGCGAGATGCAGTTGGGAGTGGGTGGGTGGTGAGAGGGGGGCAGCGGGGTCTTGGGGCCCTATCGGGCC
>CAKNWT010310204.1:0-13484 GCA_932066315.1 Andricus coriarius | reverse complement strand
TAATGAAAAGGGAAAGAACTCACATCATCTGGCAGAGGACAGAGCAAACATTTATCAAGTCTTCCGGGTCTCAGAAGCGCCGGATCTAATAAATCTGGTCTTGAAGTTGCTGCAACAACAGAAACACCTTCTCTTCCTTCAACTCCATCTAATTGTGTCAATAACTGATTAACTACTCTATCAGTTACACCAGTACTATCATGACCACGTCTAAAAAATAATTAATGATTCATAATAAAAGTTGCAACAATTTAATCTAGTAATTAACAATTGATTCCTAAGGCTTATTTTAAATCAAATCAAAGACTTACCTGGGAGCAAGACTATCGAATTCGTCAAAGAATAAGACACAGGGTTTCGCTCGTTGCGCTCTATAAATTATTTAAATAATTAATTAATAGTACATATAGATCAATGAAGAACTAATATAATTATTTCAATAAAATATAAAAAATAAATTTTAATTCTTACTTTTCGAAAATATTTCGCACCGATTCTTCACTCGCGCCTATGTATTTCGATAATAACTCTGGCCCCTAAAAATAAATGAATTATTAAACAGATATCGCAGTTAAAAATACAGGGTGGCCGCAGAACTTCATTTTAAAATTACCCAGACTTTTCCCTAACCAATTTTTAATTTTCCCTAAACATTATTATTCAAAGACCAGCCATTTAAATTTGTAATATTTTTAACACATAATCTTTTATAAACGGAAAAAAGCAATTTCATATCAGTTGTTTAATTAATTTTTTTATTTCAACCAGAAAAGATGACTTTTCTCCAATAAAAGATAAATCTTCAATCCAAATGGATGAATTTTTAACGAAATAGTTGCAAGTTAAAAAAAAGGTTAAATTTTCTCAAGCCAAAAACACTAATCCAGAGGCTCAAATCAATATGAGTCTATGTGCTGACAGCACCGTGTATGAGTCTATCTGCATTTTTGGTGATTTTGAGTTGTTTTTATTATATTCTGATAGAATAGACTATTATAATATATATATAATAAATATATATATATATATATATATATATATATATATTATATATATAATATAATATATAAATTTGAGTCTTTTTAGTTAACTTCCATGCATTGCAAGCCAAATGTGAATTCTGAAACAAGGTCGACAAGCTAAGAAAAATAAGTAAGTTTAAGAAAGAATTAGAATGTTCGGCAGAAAAGGAAGTTATTTAAAATATAACATCAAAATTTTCATAAATATGATTTGGTTCAAGAATCGCAGTTGAAACGTAATTGTTGACAAGCATGATACTGCCTTGTGATTAAATAAGAAATGTAATTTTTTAATGCAATTTTGCAACCGTGATGTGTGGATGGTGTATCATCTGCATCCATTTTGTTTATTTAATAGTTATTAATACATAATAATTTAGTGTAACAAAAATGGAATAATTAAAATTGTACGTAAATCATTGATAATAATAAATTCTTTGAAATGGTAAGATTCAATTTTTCTTCGGTAAATATCAAAATTATTAGTATTGTAAGAAATAAGTCATTGCTTATTATTACGTTTTTATTATTAACTAACATATACTGATTGAAAGAACTTAGGGGTTAATTATGAGGTTAGAAGTTAATTAAACACTTGAAACCATTTTCATTATTTTAGAGTGTACTTGTGCAGATAGACTCATACTCGGCAAAAATTACATATACAGGGTGCCCCAGGCTCAAGTTTCCGGACTTATGTAGCTGTATAAAAATAAAAAAAAGTTAATAAAAAATTCCTCTTCCAAAAATCAGTTGAAGTTTTAGTTTATGAGCTATAAAATATTAAGGCTGGTCACTACACTACCTTGGACTCCCGCTCACGCACGCACAACTGTTCATACCGCGCTCCTGGTTGGTCCAGCTTAAATATTTTATAGCTCAAAAACTAAAACTTCAACTGATTTTTGGAAAAGAAATTATCGATTCCTTTTTTTTTACACAGTCATATAAGTCCGGACACTTGAGCCTGGGACACCCTGTATAGTCTCATAGACGGTACTATCAGCATGTAGACTCATATAATATGAGTCTACATGCTCAGCTCAAAACATTAATTTTCAACCAAAAAAAGCGAATTTTCAACCAAAGATGATTTTTTTTACTAAGATGTTAAATCTTCGACAAAAAATTATTTTTTCATCAAAGGGGTTCACCCTTCAACTAAGTTAGTCCAGACGCCAACCCCATTTCCGTCGGATCGGCGAGGTACATTCGATTTTTTTTTTATTCTTATGTAAAATGATCTCCAAAATCCAAAACTGTGTAGCAGAACTCTGGCAAATGTGCCGTTCTCGAGATATTCGCAATTAATTATTTTTTTATAAACGTTACATGAAACATTTGAAATTTGAAATTTTTGAATTTTTTTTTCTCCTCTTGTTAGACAAGCTCCTGAGAAACAATAGTTGTTTCGGCATTTTTTCGCTCCGACGAATATTTATTGCACAAAAGCACCTAACGTGTAAAATAAGTGACAACAAATACTTTTATCAATAACCAAAAAAGTATTTTATGAATTACAAAAAAGTAACACTATTTTGAAAGTAACAACTGAAATACACATTTTTGTAATGAACACTGTGCCTCTAAAGTTAATAATTTGCAAGATAACAGAGCTTTTGTTATAAGTCATTTTATCGCGTGACAACAAATAGTCATTTTTCATTGAGCGAATTAGTGTTGGAGAAAAAATTCCTGCAAGAAACTATACTTGACTACTTCATAAATACAAGTATATCTGAAATTATCAATAAATTGTTTAAATTTATGCAAATCGGGATGATTGTTTAATTTGCTCGCTTTGAATTGATGCAACTCTTTCGAAAATAGTAATAAAGATGTCAAAATTGGTGTACTTATTCTTTGATGTTGTACTAAAATGATGATGTGGCCCAAAATCGCGAAATTTAAATATGTGGAACTGTACAATTGTTTAAATATTGAGCGACTATCTCTGCTTCTGCGTGTAATAGAAAGACGGGTAAAAATCTGAAAAATTCAGGAAATTACTACGAATTCAGTCATAACATTTAAATTTTTGTTCTTTTATTCGTTGAAGAGTTACTAAAATCTATTTTTTTTTAGGAGAATGACAATAGGTCTATTAGTAATGCAGTTAGGGACAGTAATCTGTCCCTAACCCTAACCTTAGCACTGTGTCTACGCCCTTGAGTATCAGTTTCAGGTCTATTGTCGTCCTTTTCAAAAAAATAGATAGTAATAACGCTCACCAGGCGTGACAAGACAGGAGCATAGCGGTAAGGCGTTGTACCCTAACGGCCTAACTGAGCGTCACGAGGTTGCGTCAGTTCACTCTCAAGCTGGAAGCACATACGTTTGCATAGCGAATAAGCACGACAGCGAGCTCGCGCCCACCAGCAGTGGGGCTACGATGACTGAAACCAACTGAAGCCGACCGGATCATTTCGTGCGATCTGATGCGCGAACTATTGGGTATCTCCAAGTCATTGGAGCAATGTTAATGAAAGAGATCAGTGAATATGAACTCATGTTAATCAAAAATGTTATACTACGGTTTTAAATGAATTATTTACTGTAAGGTTTCTTGTTAATATTTAATTGAAATTCAAAATATTCTATCGTATTGGATAGATAGAAAGAGTATGATCGCTTCGAAATAAAAAGTATGACATTTAATTGAAACACAATCGGATCTTCTCTGTGAACCTCATGCGATAATAAGAGATATCTCAAAACCACCGTTTCGAATTCGATCGCACCTCGGTGTCTATCTCACATGGTAGAAAGAGAGATCCCCCACTGCAGAGTTTTGTAACCTCAAACTGCCAAGTGTTGACGCGAGAATTGTGAAAACTGTGTTTTTCGTAGATAATTAATCTAATATTTATAAAAGTAAGTGATTTTCTGTTAAATAACTTCTTCGTATGTCTGGTTATGAAATATCATATAATGCGTTATGCATTATGCGGTACGCAAAAGTGTGTGCTTCCCACTTAAAATGTTTTGTGAGGTGTTTCGCTTATGCATACATAGTTGCAAAATATTGATGTGCTTTTGGATGCTGTTGTGTTCGAATGGTTTAAAAAGCGCGAGACAGAGTATCTGGACCAATCATTCAAGAGAAAGCTCTCATTTTAAACGAGATACTCAACGGTCCGAAAACGTTTCCACTACGTAAGCAGGAAAAAAAATTAATTTTAAAGAGTAACAGCCATTTTTCTTCCTCATTTCTGCAAAATATTTAGTTTACCCTTGTCTCCGTATTAGAAAAACAATATTCAAAACATTCTTTACCACACAAGAAAATTCACCGGAAATGGTTCATACGCCCCTGACTGTTTACGTTCGGAGAGCCTCGATTGGAGCCGACCGTCAGTCCCAAAACCGGACTCAAATCAAAGTTCGACTGTAGTTAAATTTAGAAACAAAAAGATTAATTTTAACAAATAATGTAATAGTAATAGTTGAATTCATAAAAAAATGACGAATTTTCAATCAAAAAGCTTTCAGTTAAATTTTCAGCATCAAAATATGAATTGTCAACCAAATTTTTAATATCTAAAAAGATAGTTGATTTTTTAATCAAAAAGGATGACTTTTTAACAAAATTGTTGAATTTTCAACCAAATAATAAAATTTTTAACTAAAAATATAATCGTCCGGAGGAAGTAACTGTAAAAAAAGAAATAGAAATACAAGGCTAATAAATTACTATCAAGAATATTATATCAGGGTGGCAGCAAAACTTCATTTACAAAATTCCCTAATGTTTGCGTGGCCGTTAATATTCAAAGACTCGAAGCTTACTTTTGTAAAAATTTTCATATAGAATCTTTTATAAGAAAAATAAAACAATTCCAGGTTAAATTCCCCGACTTTTGCAAGGTCCTTTTCATAATCCCTGATTCTTCCCTGACCATAAAATTCCCTGACCATCGACCACCCTGAAATATATATTTTTTAATAGATATTCAATTATAAAGATAAATATTATTTACCTTAACACTAATCATATTCAGTCCACATTCTTTCGCAACAGCACCAGCTAACATAGTTTTTCCAGTTCCCGGCATTCCGTAAAGCAAGACTCCACTTTGCAATTTAATCGGGGCGTTTTTGAAAATTTCTGGATACTTTAAAGGCCAGTGCAAAACTTCAATCAATGTCCTTTTTACGTTAGCCAAACCTCCTATGTCCGACCATGAATACCCAGGACCTTTGTATAACTGTACACCTTGCATTGAGATTGGTTTGCAACGATCCAAAGTACTCGACAAATCATCATCCGAGAGCGTGACACTTGATTTCAATTTTTCACTCACTATCGGAAGAAAACAACGTCAAATTTTTATAATAATTATCACTGATTGAATTACAATAATAATAATAAATTAATTTAGATAACATTTTCAGGGTGGCCCTTTTAATCGAGGAAAAACATTCCCGGTCATTACCCGGGTTTTCCCTGCTTTTTTCCCGGGGTTTATTCCCGGTTCTTAAAAATTGTTCACGGTCATTGAAATTAAAAAATGTGAACCCTTATAACTGAAATTTTTTCATTCGAAGTAATCTAAATTGAACTTCAAATTGAGGCACACAAACTGGAACTCTTTTGAATTTTAAACTTTTAAAATTGAAGCTTACAAACATTTTAATTCAGAAATATCTTTTTTCCAATGTTCAGTAATGTGCACGTATAAAATGGAAGCTTTTAATAATTTCCGGATAAAAACAATGTCAAATTAAATGCCGTTAAACTGCAACATTTTAAAAACTAAACTTTTCTAAAGCTAAAAGATTAAACTTTTTTTTTAAATGAACACTTTTAAAATTAGAAGTTTAATTATTTTAATTGAAAGTCAGTTTTAATTTATAATTGTTCAATTGTTATTTATACATCGAAATTCAATACATTTAAGACTATTTCTAACAATTCAGTTTGAAATTTTAGTTTTTAATATTTAATTTATAATTGCTAATTTTAAATAAACAGTCAAATCTTTCTAAGCATTAAAAAATTTAATGGGATAAGTATGGAATATTTTAGACTGAAACAATATTTGGCTAGAATTTGAAATTCAATTAAATCATTTTAATTATGAATCTATTCATTTGAAGTTATTTTAAAATTCAAAATAGTTTATAAGGTTTCGATCAGACGTTTACGACTTTCGAATTAAAACAGTTCCATTTTAACGCTAAAATCTGTAAATTATTTAATTTTAAATAAATTGAGGATTATTTTGCTTAAATCAATTATTGTTTAATTTTCAATACTCCAAATAAAGTTCAATTTTTTTCATTAATTAATTTATATTTACAGTTAATCAACTTGAAAAGTTTTTTCTCACAAAATTTAAATTTCAAACGTTTATAGTTTTTAATTCTTTAAGAAGGTGTTGGTCAGATTTGGGATTTGTTTTTAATCTTCTGAATTCCCTACCTGAGAGTCAAATGGATGATCATTAATTTTCCAAAACATTATTTGCCAATGGAGATCCGTTTACGAAAAAATATACTTTTTCAACAAAAAATGTATGGATTGAAATGTTTATTAAATACTCGTGTAAAATTATATAAATAAAACATTGTTGACACTTGTTTTTAATATTAAATTCGTTTATTCTTTATTTTCAACAATTAAAAAACGAAGAAAATTGAGTTTTCAACAGTTGAAAATTTAAAAAAATTGAAATCCGAATTTTCAAATGTTGTAAATTCAAGAAAAAAGAAAATTTTATATTAAAAAAAAGTGTTAAAAAATGTTCTATTTACATAATTTTGCATGAAAATTTTACAAATCAAAATTTCAATCCATAAACATTTCTTTAAAGTTTATTTTTTCGTATACGGGTCGTCATTGGCAAATTAATAATCATCCAACGGACTATCAGTAGAGAATTTATGAGATTTAAATAAATCCCAATTCTGATCATCTACTTGCACGTCTTCAAAACTGCATTTTATCATTCTTTAAATTGAAAATGTACGCTTGAAAATAAAGAAATAAAATGGAGAATTTTTTAAGTAAATTTTCATTAGAATTAAGTACTGTAAACTGGATAATTTCATAATTAAAAAGTTAGCAACTGAACTTAATATTAAAAAAAAGGTTGGAATCAAACTTATTTTAAACTGCATTATATCATCTGATTGGATAGTTTTTTCTTCTAAAAATTTGTAAATTTCCCGGTCAAAAAAAATTCACTGTCATTTCCTGGTTTTCCGGTCCAGCGGCCACCCTGATTTCGTATAAAAATTTTACTGTAAATTACAACAGTCTACCATGTCGTTTAAAGGCTGTGAAAGCTGCTTTCTCTGCCATATCTACCATATCTTGAACCATCCACCCTTCAGTTTTATTTCCGTAGTGATCCCAGTTAATTTCGCTGGATAATTCCAACTTATCCTTGAGACTAAGTTGCAAGACCTCTATCCTATCTTCCTAAATAACAAAAAAAAACATTTAAGGTTAAAAAATACAATATTCAAAAAAAAAAAGATTTTATTCTTACTACGAAAATACCTTTTTCAAAACTGGTATCGACAAAATGGTTCGGAAAAAATGAATTCCTCTTGGAGCCCTCATTTTTTCACCAATTTTATTTATATTTGCGCAAGTAGCTATTAACGATATTTCATGAACGGCTTGACATTTCGTTACTAGTTCAATTATCATTTCTGTTATCCTGTGAAAAATATATTGAGGTCATGTATTTCTTTCCCGCTTCCTATTTTACCGACAGTTTTTTGCAACAACTCAAGTCTACAAGAATTGAGATATCGAGTATAAAATTCGGGAAATTAAATAAAAGGCACTAATGAACGTTTGTACGCTCTTAAGCTTCTAGAAATACGTAACTTCTTGTCCAAAAAAAAACGTCAAAAAATGTATTCATAAGAATTTCGAAGGAATTTTCAGGAGTTTAAAAAAATGTCAAGTGACTTCGAAGATTTCAAAGGATTGGGAATATTTTTGGGTATTTTGAAGGATTCCAAGGAAGTTTCAAGAGTTTAAAAAAATTTCAAGGGATTTCAAGAAAAATCATCATATTTCATTTAATTTCACTGAATTTGACAATTTTAACGAATTTTGAGGACTCTAGGATAGAATAGAAGATATAATTTTGGAAATTACTACTACCGTAAAATCATCAAACATTTTTTACGTTTATCGGGCTAAGCTAAGATATTTGAAAAGATTCCAAGTGATTTCAGAGGATTTCCAAATATTTTAAAGGATTTTTAAGGAATTTCAATGGATTTCACGGGATTTCATCAGATTTCAAGGAATATCATCAGATTTTATGGAATTTTACGGGATTTCAAGAGATTTTATTATATTTTGATAAAATGTAAAAGAATTTATTCACAAGAATTAAAGGATTTGAAGGACTTGAAGATATTTTAAATTATTCCAAGGAATTTCAGCAGATTTCAAGAATTGAAAGAAATCAAAAAATAATTTCAAGTAATTTCTAGGTGCTTTAAAACATTTCAAGGGATTTCAAAGGATTGAATATATTTTAGGGTATTTTAAAGGATTCCAAGGAAGTTTGAATAGATTTAGATTTGGATTTTGAAATTACTACTAACCAAAAAATCATTCAATATTTTTTAAGTTTATCGCGCTTTGCACTATATTTACTAAATATATCTTTAGATTTGGTGATCTACTTTTCTATATTTGACGGCAGATTAAACGCGAAGCAAAAATATATATCTTCTAAATTGTTGTTAAAAATACACAATTAGATGATTTGATGAAAGATTTGAGAAGATTGTATTACTTCGATTAATATTATACTTTATTAGCATTTATTATCATCGTAATCGTTCTTAAAAATGTTTAAGTTATTTTAGATCACGGTTAGCTTGTCGAAAAATCAAGAAAAACACATAAACAAGATTAAATAATTTAAGATATGTGCTAGTGATTAAAAAAAAATGTAAAAAACTATGTTTATGATGAATATTTTTTTACTGAAAATATTTAGAAAAATTACGTAAGATAGGCGGGGGGGGGGGGGCACTACACTTTTTTATTACGAATTGTTACATGGGGCAGGGGAGGAGCAAAAATTGGCCAAAAACTGTGTTACGTGGTTCATGGATGGCCCCTTAAAAATTAATCTTCTTCCAATAAATTATAATTAAAATTTCTTGAAACTAATTATTACCTCGCAGCATTCGTTGAATCTGGCGTCACTTCTTCGTCATTTTGCGACGCATTCGTTATGCATTCCAAATCATCAAGAAAGAGAACTGAATACTGGTGAAATACACAATCCTTCAATACAGATTCAATTATTTTTGATATCGGATCCACCCTTTTACCTACATACATAATTAGAGCTTTACAATATTATAAAAGTGTCTGAAAATGTTTAATTGTTAAATATTCTATTAAAAAAAATAATAATTTAATAAATTTGGAATTAATCAAACTACCTTTCAGTCGTTTACAGTCGATACTGCGTGTATGAATAAAATGGGGAGGCTTACGCAACTTGTCTTCCAATATTCTACATATTGTGGTTTTACCTGAGCCCGTATCTCCGCAAATCAAAATATTTTCACGATCATATTCCAGGCCTTTTATATTGTGGAAACCCAAACTAAGGTCCAAGGTTAATTTACATTCCGAGAGAATTTCATCAAAGATCCTGAAATTATTTTAAAATACTATATAGTCCACTTCCTCATTAAAAAAACCTTCATAGCCATTTAGCGTAGCGTAAAATACAAATTTCAAAAAATGAAAGACCCTGGGGTCCTATTCTTTTTATTTTCACCTAAAAAGAAACTACGTAAAATTTGATCTCGGTCCAAAAAAAAAATTGCGAGGAATTCTCCCAAAATTGCCCAGAAATTTCGAAAAAAACGCGTTTTTCTTGATTTATTTCACAATTATCGTTTGTATTACAAAACTGTTTCAATGCAAGCTGAACATCTCTATGAAATACATTTTTTTCATTAAAACAATTCTTCTTGATAAAAATCGTAAAAAGGATGAAAAAAGTCCAAACATTTTTTGACATTTTTCAAAATCAGTGGGTATTTTTAATTTTACTTACTAGCGGACTCCATGAAAAATATGAAACGCAACTTTTTACCCTTGAAACCCCTAATTAGGTAGTTTTTGTTTGCATCCAAAAATCCCCCCAAATTTAATTTGAAAACAAATCCAATAAAAAATTTTCTTAATCCCTGGTGAAAAATTGTGTACAAATAAGTGCGAATAACTAGAACTATTTTCCACAAAAAAATACAATAAATTACAACAAAAATGACAGGGAATTAAAATTTTTGTCTATTTTTTGGAATATTTTTTTTGTATATTGTTGTATTTCATTGTAATTTTAATGTTTTACCAGAAAGTATAAAAGAATTGGCCATTTTTGTACTTTTTCGAGCAATTAGGGGTTTTAAAGATCGAAAATCGTGATATGCTTTTTATTGAGTCCACTAGTCAACAAAATACCCACTGATGTTGAAAAATATCAAAAAAATTGTTGGCTTCTTTCACATTTTTCTCGAGAAGGGTTGTTTCAATGAAAAATAATGAAACAAAAAAGATGTATTTCGTAGAGGTCTATAACTTATATGCAAACAATTGTTCAATAAAACCAATAATTTTGAAGCAGATCAAGAAAAACGTGTTTTTCGGGTTTTCCGGGCAATTTTGGCAGAACTACTCAGAAATTTTACACAGTAGTTTTTATGGGAAACGAAAAGGAATAGAATCCCAGGGTATTTTATTCTCTGAAATTTGTATTTTACGCTACTCCCTAATATTTATAATTACCTCATTGAAATATTATCCATCCTGAATTCAACACTTTCCTCATCCTCTCCCTCACTCAAATTTTCATCTTTTTTAGTCTCTATTACTTCATTTACATGAACTCTCAAATTTTTCAAACAATCTGCATCGAAAAAATAATATTTACATTCCGGAGATATTTTTAAAAGACAGACATTTCCATTATCGAACAATATCCTCGTACACGAATTCATTAATACTCTTTCATATTTCAAGCGTTGTTTAATAAAATCCTCAAAAATCTCAGAAGTCACCGCTTCATCAATTGGAAAAAGTTCTACGGAAGAAGCACTATTGTCGGTTGGTAGAAAAGGTTCTAAAAGTACTTTACCACCGACGCTCAGTTTCAAATTCATTGCTAAATTTGGTGATATGTAGATAATCTTGTGCTTTGAATTAGTTGCAAAATATTCTTTATCAACGAGAGTAGAGCACTGATCCAAATGATCTTCTAAGCACAATAACTTAACAATTAACTCGGTTGGTTCATGAGGTACAATGCGATCAACTGGCAAAATCAATTCTGTATTTTTCTTCCTCATAAAACGAGTATCTCCCAAAACTTTTCTGATTTTGAATAGATTATCTTGAGTAGAGTCGAAAGAGAGTGGCAAGTGGCATTTTCGAACAAAAACGTTGTAAGGACATCGCAAGGATACTTCAGAGGCATTCGTTTGAGTTGTATCTACTATTTTTAAGATTTCGTGAGCTCGGAAGACTTGAGGAGGACTTGTATTGATATATTTGTCCAATTCAGCTTGGATTTCGGTGGGAGTCATCTCCGGGATTGAAGTGTCGCTGCTATCCGTGAATATCGATGGCAGGTGCTTGTTCAAAATGCCCCATATTCCGCTTCCGGTACTGCGATCTTGAGTGTCTCTCGACTTTGAATTGTGCCTTGTATCTGTTTTCGTACTCGCGTCTTTCACGTGAACTTCCGAGTGTTCGTTCAGCTTTCCGTAACGGAAATTCGGATCGAGGGAATCTGAAAATAATAAATGTTTGACATATTATAATTGAAGTGGAATAGTAATTAATTATATTATTTAAAAATGTATCACACTTCAGATAACTACCTACGACCATTGTCACGTATAATCTTTTCGAAACCCAAGCTATTATTGGTTGATTTTTTGCGACGATAGAAATTTGATCGAGAAGAGTTGACTGGACTTTCTCAAATTGAAGCTCCTGAAATACGAGGATTCATTTTTTGACTGTTACTCAATTTCGGTACAGAAGGACTTTATTTAAAAATACTTACCAAAATTTCTTGATCTTGATCACTTTTTGGAATGACTATAATGCTCGTAACAGAAGGTGATTCTGATACGCAGGATATAAAAACTTCATCGCCTTCTTTAATCTCCAAACTTCTTGCAAAAGTTGCACTTAAAGATGGAGAGTCATAAGGACCCGGTAATAAAAACCAGGATAAATAATAATCTGAACCTTTGTGAGTCAGTCTAACAATATTTGGCTAAAAGGGAATATTAACAAAGAATATTTATGTGTTGAAATGGCATTTTTTATAACTCGGATATATTTGAAGACATTAGAATGACAACTGGATAAGAACAAATTTTTAGAAATTCTGTTTTTAACGATTTCGAGTAATTTAGGCCAGTATTTATAGGATGGCACGGCAAAACGAATAAAACTACATTTTGTTGAAAATGAGATCAATAGATAGAAAATTCTAAATAATTCAAATACACATCCTCAATAAAGAATGGTTTATAAATCGTGTTTTTGATTATGATCATTACGTTTTTCCACCCTGAAACATTGTAACTACCGCTGCGAAGTACTATGGATGTATTCACTATTGTACGTATTTATTTGTGCTCCTTTTATGAGCACTTTGCTTCCTCATAGGTATCAAATAAATTGTCTTCCACACAGAGGGAGTTTTTTCTCAAACAAAAAAAAAATTGTGACTTTCAATAGTTTTCAAGCTTATATTTCCGTCTTACTGAAAATCTTATTTTCAGAAAATCAAAGAGACCATCAAAATGTCAATTGATGTGTTCTGTTACAATCAACAATTTTTTAAGTTGTGCCAGTGCTATATTTCAAATTAAAACAACATTTTTCTTCATAGAAACAATGTAACTTTTTTTTTAATTTCTAAGTTGTTATTGATTTATTAAGAATAGTCGTCGAAAGTTCGCCAATAGGTCAATCTACGCGTCTCGAAGATGCAAACCATTACATCAAATATAGTGCTGTTATATTTCCAATAAAAAAAAATCCTCCTTCAAAGAAGCTAAATAATTTTGTTAAAAAATTAAAAAAACAATATTGGCAGGTTATGAAAGATTCTTTAATTGGGCAATCGATGCGTCTCAAAGACGCGAACAAATATATCATATATATATATATATTACTGTTATACCCCAATATTAAAAAATTTATCTTCATATCAAGAGGATAAACAATATATTTTTTAAGTTTAGTAATCGGTATTGCTAGATCATAAAAGGTCATGGAAGGTACGTCAATAGATCATTTGACGTGTTTCGATGAATCGAACAAACATGTCATATACAATACTGTAGTATTACTAATATGAGAAAAAGTTATTCTCATATAAACAAAATACACAAAAAAGTTTTAAACAAGTACTCTAGGTATCGTATCATTGTATTTTG
>CAKNWT010310202.1:0-13861 GCA_932066315.1 Andricus coriarius | reverse complement strand
AATTTTTAACTAAAAACTATCAATTTTCAATAAAAAATGAAACAGTCATTTTTCAGTTAAAAAAATTAATTTTCAAACAAAAACACGAATTTGCAACCAAATAGTTGAATCTTAAACAATAAAATTAATATTTAACAAAGTAGTTCAATTTTCAACCAAATAGTTGAATTTTCAATGTAAAATTTGATAGTTAAATTTTTTACTAAAAACGATCAATTTTCAGCCAAGAATGTATTCATTGAATCTTCAGTTGATAAAATTAATTTTCAATAAAAATTAAACGAATTTCGAACAAAATAGTTAAATCTTCAACGAAACAGTAGAATTTTTAAGCAAAACTCCTAAAAATTCGACAATCCGGTCCCCTTTCACATGGACATGCACAATCACAAATCCTGACTATCGCCAACTAAGTAGCAGACCGAATAAGATGTATCAGTAATTACCATGATCCAAATGAAATGTGACAGATATCGCCCCAGGTAGCCGAGGTGAGAGAAAAAATAATTTAAGCAGATGAGATGATAATTCTTGCTTGCAGACAGGTTTACTGTTGGTCCTTTTGCGGCGGATGTCTGCGAAAGCGTACATAATAAACCCGCAAACAGGTTCCTGATACCCAACTTTAATCATCATCACGCAGCGACTTTGGGCCCGCAGTAAATGAAAAGAAGAAACGGGAAAACTTGGGTTATTAAATTGATCACGTGACCAAGCACGCCACGATATTCCCGGGTAATTCTCTGGAGAACCATAAAGCCACCATTGAAAAGAACTATTCCGTGCGTGGATCGCATAAAGCTCCACGAGGGGGGTGATTATCAACCCGAAATTGCTGAAACGTGAAGGGTTCTTGTGCTAGTGGATCAGCGAATGCAAAAACTTGGGGTACGTCACGCGAAGCAAAATGCGGCGAGAAGGATGTGAGGAACTACCGTGAAGAGAAAGGATCAGACTGAAAAAAACGAGGCGAATTTTATCGAAGGTGTAACTGTAGATGACCTTGATCGTGATGAAATAGAATGGTATTTATCATCATATGTGACATCAAGGGTTTCACACCTTTCGATAGCTTTTGAGTTGCTCTTTTTAATGAAACCATCGACAAAAATTTCCGAGCGTTATTATTGCTAATAATTAAGTTGTTAGGTACCCGAGAAATTGGGCTTTCGCTCAAAATCCCGTGAAACACCTCCCACCACTCACCACTACATCTCCGCGTCTCATCTATACCCCGTCCGTGAGCCGCGCCGCTATATGCCTGAGAATGGAGTGGTAAGTGGAGAGGGAAGATTTCGTCTGTCTTCCCTCTCCCCTAAAAGTCGCGTCTATCGGATCGACTTCGACGGCTCGCGATAGTTTTCTGGTTATGTCTTCATGCATATGTAGTTCTATAATTATATGATACATCAAATTCACTTTTCGCAAGGAAGTAGTCCAAACACTTTGAGTTTATGGTTGAGAAAAAAAATTGAATTGTACATGGATCTTGCAGTTGGTCGAGCCGACCACATGGGGTTTCTCAGACTCCACCCACCCGTCCTGTGCATTATGCGGCGATCATAACGTATCATTATTCAAACCCCATAAAGGATCCTCGCGGTCCGTAATGCCATACGTGGAGAATGTTAAGTGTTACAAACGTCATTGTTCATCCTGGCACGAACAAACGTGGTCATCTGGCTGGACTTTACCACAGTTGTACAAACCTCCAGACCAGATGTTGCAGAAAGAGAAATTCGCCAGAAGAAGTGAATAATGAAAGAAAACAAAATGAAGGAAACAGTATAATAAAATGCATTTAGTGCGAAAATGATGTAACAAAAAAATGATGCCCAAACCCTGAAATTAATCCTGAATGCAGCAAGTATTTTAAACAAGAAATCTGGAGGTTGGAGAAAAATATCGAGAAGAGATAAACGTAATTTTTGAAATAGAGCAAACAACATGTTGACTGATGATAAGATACGTAGTTTCTCGACCAGAGTATCCTGGTAAAGATAGGTTGTTAGATAATAAATGCATAATCAGTTCTCCAAGATTCGATGGATTTCGAGATCTCAGGGTGGCGCGTCAAGGACAGCAATTTACTTTTTTTTTATAAAATGCAATTCCCCGGCCCACTCGTGATCACGAATATCTTGGCATCATGAAGGTGTAAGTCCTTATGTTGCTTGGGCGTCGACTAAGTGGATTGCAAATTTATTGACAACACGTGCTCGAATGTGGGAGTTACCTTAACGAAATAGCTAGAGAGCCTATCAATTTCGTAATAGGTCCTGCAATAAACTTAATTTGCTGTGTAATTGCTTTCTTTCTTTATGCCTTATATGAAGCAGTGCATTGTTCCTATTTTATGTATCATTTTCACGAACTCCCTCCAGGCAGCATACATATAGAATTAGATCATGATAGCAAAGTAATGGTGTTTAAAGGTGATACTTTTGATTCGTGTTTATTTAAAAGAATTGATTGCAAAATTTTTTACAAGGAAATTTAGAAAATATTGCAAGCATCTTTGTAATGAGCAATGTTAACATTTTAAACGGCGATATTCCTGCTTACGTTTCACCTACATACAGCTCGTACAATGTACATGCTAGTAAGACCAGTAAAGGCTGACTTGAATGTAATTATAATGAACCACGTGGACATGGGTACAAATATGGCGTTGTGGTTTCACTGCTAACCGACTACTAATCGCTATATCTTTGATTCACGATCGTATTTTCCTGTCAAGTATTCCAATGAATGAATGATATACTAGAAAATAGTGGTTTTATTGCAGCGATGAAATTCCGATTAATCACAACTTTATAAGACTGTCAGTTTGACTACCTATAGAAGTGAAAAGCTGTCAATATGAAAGCAAGTTAATACACTCTTGTTGGGATCAACTCATAAATTACTACATTTTCATAATATACTTGTTAGCTTTAGTAACTGTTCTTCTGAAATAAACGAACAGAAGGTGAAAAATATCTATGCCAGTGATTAAGTCTATTTTTATTCTAGGATAGCTTTTGTGTCTGCTATGCTTGAACGATTACAGTAGTCAAATTAAAATAGATTCATCTACTTAGACAATTAGTTCAAGCAAGGAAGCAAGTTTTTGTTGCGTAAAGGATTTGAACAATGACTGCGTCCAGATAATAATTGGAGATTAGACAGATTTAAAAAATACGGATACAGATTAAAGACACTTGACAGTTTTCTTCAGCTTATTTTCAAATATGTTTCAAGAATAACTTTACCATGTATAAATAATTACTTGTAACCCTAGACTTTGAAAATTGTAGCTCTGATTACTCTTGATCAAAACTGCACAATATGCAAATCATTCGATTGTAAGTGCTGATGAAGAGTGTAACAACAGACATTAAGATTGCACAATCATCAATTACTATGAAGTTTAAGCATCATGATACACCTTGTTCATCTTTTGGTCAAAGACACATTGCAAAGTGTACCTGACGTAATTTCAAGGTACTTTGATGAGAAATTATCCAACGACCTTGACGCAACATGGTACCGGTCTTTAGTGAGTCTGATTCCTGTTCTCGATCAATAAAATTCTGTTTCGATACCATTTTTACTTTCTGGAACGCTATAAATTTCAGAAACTTTCAGATTTATCTAAGAAATTACTATCGTCAAAGTTTTTCCCCATTGATCCATGTAATGAGACGAGTTAGCTTTATGGCTCTGATTTAACAAATAATACGCACAACCCGTTATTTATAGTATTGCGTGAAAGAATTTCTTCAGTCAGAATTTATTACTGAAAATTCGACGTGGCACGCGAGCTGCATGTATTGATTATTTGCGATGGCACCAATCTCGTGTTTTTCGCGATAAAACAATAAAATCTAACAATAAGACAGAAACGGAAACAACTGAGAACATGGAAGAATACTGATAAGAGATGTCTCGTGAATTGATAAACAGAGAAACGGTCGAGTGTGATTAGAAACTTCGATCTGAAGAGCAACAGCTCTGATTTATCTCACAGGAAGTTTTACTACTTGTAATCTGTATTGACTTAAAGTTGCTTGTCATTTTACCAGAAGTATTTCCAGATTATAAAAATATATGGTATAGCGATAACTTTCAACATATTTAAAAAGATATCGAAACTCATCTTTCAACTCGGTTCTTGGTCCCAGTAAACTATTTAGACATTGAAAAAGCATTGTCCCTCCTTAAAAATAAACAAAAATGTCGAAACAGATAAAAAGTAAAGAAAGAAGAAAGATTGCAGGTCTCAGCTCTGTAGAGGAATTTTGTTCCATTCGAAAAATAGTATTTAGCCAACGACAGCATTTCGGTTTAGAATCACAATCTTCCCCTCACTGATACTGACATTACTGACCCAGGGGATTGATGCATCCGAAGACAGACGATGGCCTATAATTATCTACGAAGAGAGAACGAGTCGATTATTATGTGCTCGGCCTGATCGAAATTGCTACTAAATCGAAAGGGAAAGAACGCGGTTTCCCACTGCTGGTGGATAAACAAAGCAGACAGAAATAAACCTCTTACCCAATCAGTTTTACGAGGGGAAAATTAGATACATTAGTTAAATACAAATGAGAAACAGAGTCATTAGGGCAGTTTTTTCCAAATGAAATACTTATTTTGTACAGAATTTTTCCAACATTTGTTGTTGTTGAGATAATTCAATAGGTGCATGAGTAATTTGATACATCTGGGCAACAACCTCTGCATATACCTCATTGTGAGCCATCACTCCATCACATAGAGTCCCCTGACACGCCTTACCGGCCTCGTATATACAATGCGGGTGCGGTTTTAATTAAAGCGACGAAGAATTTATTAAACTCCAACACTTCCTTCTTCCTTGTAGAGAAACACCTTTGAAATCGGGAGCGAGACACAAAAAGTTCACAAACTCAGCATAATCAAAAGAATTCCATTCTTATTATAATGCATTTCAAACCTCGCAGACAATCGTTACGGCACTTTATCAACATTAGACCGCAAACAATTTACGTGAATGTTGCTGCATCTCATTTTGAACAATGAAAATGATCATTGTGGATTCATTTGTTTACGTGTTTTATTTTTGTTTCAACTCAAAACAACAACGAATTCATCATTCTCTTATGAGTGTAGCCCAACTATTATTATTTCTTGAACTGAAAAAAACCATATGCATGATTGTTATGTTTTTGAAATAGAGAACATTGATGTATAATGACAATGATGTAGCATCAAATTAAAAAGTACGCCCATGCGATCATGCCACACACCGCTGAATTCGACCTTCCTTGAACACCGACCTTTTTCCAGATCCGTCAATCCCCTTTAAAAAGTACAACCTTCTCTGACGCAAATGCGCATAACCGATGAGATCCGCTTGAAAAAAATAAACCTGGGACAACTAATGAACAATGGTTTTTTGGGGCATGCATGCAAAGCACTTTGGCCGGAGTATACAACCAGATGAATTTTATTCGCATATCTTATGATCTGCACATACGATTTAACTTTTAAGACACATTAACATCCGCGAGTCAAGATAAATTTACTACCGAGTGGGCATTATTATTCCTTCATTTATAACCCGAAACAAGCCTCCCGTCACGTGTGTGTTCTTTTCTCTGGTGAATTAATTACATCTGATCTGGCATCCAAGGACGATTTGTGCCAAAGATTTATATATGTCTTTGCCAGTGGCGAATAGAGGTAAGACGGTAAACCCATCAGGACTCGCTTCTCGAAGATGTGAGACTATGAGGCAGAAGAAAACAGGAACTATGGGCTACCGCGCCGGATGTTGTGAGGGTGGAAGGAGCACGAGACAGGTCCTGGGACTAGAAGCGGAACGAAACATGGAACTTGACTTGACGTCAAGCCTGTCACACAGATTTGCTTCATAAGAAAAATTATCCGGAGGGGAAAATAAGAAATGTTCTCTACGAAATGGAGGCGGATCATCGACTATTATTTTCCCAAAACACTGCAATAAATTCTCCTAATTCTTTCCATAAATTAAAATCCTTCAGGGCCTAAGCTTCGTTCTCTGCGAAACGGAGGCGGATCATCAAATAGGATTTCCCCAAAACAGTGCAATCATTTCTCCAAATTCTCCTGATAAACTGATATCCTTTCACCAATTCCAGTAAGATTTCGCCATTTGCGTTCGAATTAAGGCCACATTTTTCGAGGCTATCGACAGTTCTGACGCAAATTCGAATTAAATAAAACTTGGAAAGTCCGCTGATTAAGTATGTTTATAATAAATCTGCAGTTGTGGAATGAGTCACCGCCAACGCGTATTTACTGAATAACACCAAGCTGCATCTCTTTAAGATTATCTCTTCGATTTTTAATCAATTTCTTACGTAAGCCAGAGCATAAACAAGGGAGTAGGTGGACTATACCTGTCCTCACATAACCGGAACATTGCGAAGAATACCTAACCAGGTGTGTTTTAAGCGAGAGGATACTTACAATGCGTTCCTTTCTCACATGAAACCGTTACAGGCGATCGGGAATCGCTTTACGAAGATGAATACAAATGGCTATTATCATGAAATATATACTTAAGCTTGAATTTTTAAGTATTTTACATGTAGTTTGTCTGTAATGTTGCTCAAAAAGTTCGAAAGCGAAAACTATTTGATGAATTATTATTATTTTAAAATACGCCCATGCAGCCGAAATACGAGTTTCTTCTTCAGATGGCCCCAATGTGCGACGATTCAGAGGATCTCAGCTCTCACACTGCATTCCTCGTCCCTTCAACAAAAACTGTAGGTCGACTCTCCAGGCTTAATGGCGTTTATTCAATACGCTTGTGTAATGCAAAAACTTTGCGAATCATTTCATTTAAGGAATTGCAAAGTCCGCACTCTTAAGAGGAATTAATGAAAATATTTTGGAAATGCTAGAAGAAAGTTTGTCAGAAATCGGTTTCAAGAAGCTTAAAAAACTAACAGCAACCAACAGGTCAAACCAAAAATACAACTGGTATCTGGCAGAATCTTTTTGAGAATATGTAGCATTTCTCATATAAACACTTAAGAACACAATTTTTGTAGCCCAATAAATATGATTCAAGGTTATATATTTTGTTGAATTTATCGGATATCCTCAAGATCAAGGCACTTCACTTTATTTTTCAAATTTGTTTAAGCCTTTAACCATGTGCATGCTGTGAGAATAAAAATTATTTCCTTAACGTGGGAGCAAACTTCAGCCACCAAACTCAGAAATTTGTACTTATAAACAAACGAGCCTAGAAAATACAAAGTTAATTTTTACCCAGGACCCACATGTGAAGTTGAGGGAACATAAACGTAGAAGGGACTTTCTCAGCATGTCAGTCGATAAATACAAGTGGTTTGTTAATCCTTCACACATGTGTCTAATCTAGGATTAAGTACTGCTATACCTGGCAATACGACAATCTTTATATTTGCAAATCTTCCAATCCATATTAAAAGAAAATGAAACTTTTATAATTGAAAAAACGAATTGCAAAAATGTTTCTTCAGTCAAACGAACGCATAAAAAACTGCTATACTTAGAGCTGTATGACAGAAAGACAGAATATTTCATGGAAAACTTTTGCAGCTTTCTTTTGAGGGCACAAATCATTTTACAAAACTATAAGCATAGGCAAGAATTGCACATATGAGAATATATGTTTTAAAATGCTTTCGATCGTAAAAGGCGGGAGTATAAAAAAAATTGGACACCACATGTGCTTCACTAAGGGACAGTAGCAGAAACACGGCCGAACATCTGACGAGTCGTTCTCGAAGAGATCGAGTTTCTGGTTGCGAAAAAAGGACGTGAAACCACACTACACCAAAAGTCGCACACTGATCGTGAGAAATCGTAAGTATTCTACAACAGATATATCCTATTTTTCAACTAAAATCGGAAATGACAAAACAGTATTTTCCGAATTTCATAACATTTTCCAATCACTCACAACATTAATCAATTCTCCCTTTTAATGGAAGAGTTTAATAAAAGAGTATGTTATGCCTGAAAAAATCAGAAAAATACGGTTTGGGAGATGTTGTGCAATTGTTATCGCGGAGAGTGATGTAACTCATATCGAAGTTTACACATGAATGAGTACTGGCACGATGCATGGTAAAGTAATCATATTTTTTTTAAATGCAAATAATAGTTTAAGGTCCGAAAGCCTATATTAGGATGGTTAAAAATAGTAACAATGATTCTCCAACTACATTGGACAACTAATTAAATGGCTCCTGTACTCTGGTATTTATCAAATCAATTCGATTTTTAGTCAATCAATTCTCATTATACCACCTGATTCGCATCGACCATCTTGTAACCAATTATTATAACTTTGTCCGATTGAGTTGGAGCAACATTCCTATTGTTTTTTACCTTCCTAAAAATTTTTGAATGTTTTTACAGCTATAGAATGTAATGATCATTTTACAATTGATTACATTCTCATAATGTTTTGTTCAATAATAAATTCATTGTAGAGCTTACACGTTCTTTTGGGATCTGTTACATCACACATGCTCTTATTCGCAGGGAATTTCGTGATGCTGTTCTCTTTGCTTTATTAAGCAGAGCGTTGGTCTTTTTTGCAATCTCCCACGACGAAATTACCCACCTAACCTTATAGAGCCGTAGATAAAATGACCGCACTAACATTTAATTTCCACGCCAATTTCAGACACTTAATAAATATCTTGTAGCAAATAATTCCAATTTTATTAATGCATTCTATCAGCATAAAAACCTAAGCTGGTGCTATTCTAAATAAATCTATTATTTATGAATTTTTATTAATGATGATACAAATTTTAAACGAATAATTGAATCATCAACCTGAAGGAACATTAACAAAGCAGTTCAACTTTACCCCATGAAAGATTTTTCAGTTTAAAGCATCATTTCTCTAACAATAAAATATATTATTTGGTGTAAAGAAGAATTAAAGCAATTAAGAAATAAAAAATGCTCTTTGCAAAGTCATTTTTGCCCCGGCGGTCGGTCTTACCCCACTCAACCCTGCTTTATTCCTTTTACTTCAAGATTTATTTAGAAATGAAGAATATAATTAATCACAGCTCAACATGCTTTCAGTGAAGAAGGAAGTTTAAAAAACTGCCTCAGGTATCACGATGACGTGACTAATTTCTTAATCCCGTGATTTAAAATTATAAATGGTGGGAAAGATCAAAATAAGAATGGAAACTGACCTGTTGGGGTGCGGTGTCGGCTGGTGAAAAACTGGAGAGCGCCGTTAGGGGTGCGAGGGAAGCGCATGATGATGCCCTTGAGGGGGGTGGTGTGTGTCCAGGGGTTGGACTTCCGCTTCCGCAACTACTGGCACCACCACTCGAAGCTAGACTCACGCTGTCCGCTCGCCCTCGCCAGGGTGAGACAGATACGTGCTTCAGCATCTGGAAAGAAATTATTTGACATCATATGTTGCATCCTTCACTTGACAAAATTCAAACTATTTTATGGTCATTATACCCAAACTCAATTATTAAGAATATTTTTCCGCCATTTTTAAATTAAAAAGTTGTTGAGACCATCCTTGAAATAATGGAAGGAGTCCGCTAATTATTCCATGACTCTCTTTCTATTATTTTGAAGGATTGTCTTGAATCTTGTATGACGCTTTATCCGAAACCTTTAAATTGTGTAGCCTATACAAATCATACTAAACTTTGATACACATCAATCAGTTGATCGACTTCTCAGAAAGTGAAGTTATGTTTCGATAACGAAATTTTTTCGTGTACCAATACAGAACACATCATCATCAGGACTATTGCCAGTACCGGGGTGCTACAATTTCCATCTGGTAGCCTTTAGCAAAATTGAAGAATTGAAGATTGATCATATCCTTTGAAGCCAACTTTCGAAAAAGTCTTAAAGCCTCTCAGAAAAAAGAAACGGTTTTTCAGTATGGTTTATTTTCAGCCCTGGAGTGGCGAATGTTGCAACACCTTTTTCTTCGGTGGTTTGAGAAAAGAATAAGGCGTCTTCCGGTGTAACCAGGATATCTTGGAAGCGTGATGGAAAAATGAATACGATGAGTGATGAAGTATTTATGGTAGCCGGCTAGTAGTATTACAGTGGTCTTATTATATTATAGTTATAATTTGAACTGGAAGTGAAATCAAATCCTGGTAGCACCAACCCCGCCTACTTCTGACAGGGCGTGTGAAGGAAAGCGAAGAAAGCATTCGCCTCCAAGAAATAACATAAGATACCTGACTATGCACGCAGCTGGATGCCAGAAGCTCAAGAGGATCGTTTGGATCTTTCTCGTCACTTCTTAATCTGCTTTGGTCTTATTAGTCAGCAGATCAAATTTTACCATAAGAAGATAAGATATGATGGCATGTAATGTAACATCGCCCCCTATTCTTAAAATCGTGTTGATGGAAGATTAGTTGTGTTCATGTTTCATTCCCTCACTTATCAGAAAATATTATAGGGAAATCAGTATAGTCCAACAACAGGAAAGACAATGTACGCTGTCTACACATTGACAAAAGATAAGGGGCATCTATTAATTCGGAAATGATTTTTTTTTTAATTTTAGAGCAGCATCAGCCTTATTGTAAAGATTTCAAGGGATTGTTATCGGCAGTGTGGAAGCCATTACCAGAAGTAAAAATATTAAAAAATAAAGCTGAAATTGCAATATATAATTCTGTGCTAGTACCCACTGTGCTTTATGGTAGCGAAACCTTAACAAATGTTAATAATTAACCTACAAACGTTACTTTTCGGCTTTATGCGAAATCAAGTTAATAAAAATTCATCAGAAAGGATATCAAGATTTCAAGGCATTTCCAGGAGGTCAATCGTTCTAAAGAGACTTTAAATTATTATGAAGGATATCCATGGAATTCTAAAAATTTCAAGAATTTTGTATATGATATTTAAATTTGTAAGGGATTTCAAAGAATTTTGAAGATTACAAAGATCTTTGAGTTGATTTGATATCTTTCAAATCGTTTCAAATTTTATTGAAATCCATTATAATCCTCTGGAATCTCTTGTGATCTGTGAAAATTTGCTACAATCCGTAAAACTGCAATCCTTTGAAATTTTCGAAATAGTCAAAAATCTGTTGAAATCTTTAAATATTCCTTGAAAAAAAAAATTTATTTCCTAAACTTCTCTAGAAATTTGTTGAAATCCCCTAAGATCCTTTTAAAGTTGAAATTCTCCGGAATCTTTTTAAATATCTTAAATTGTTTCAAATACTTTGAAATTTTTTTAATACATTATTATTTCTTTCTTCATATCCCGAATCGCTAGAAATCCCTTAAAATGTCATTCTCTAGAATTTAGTTCTATAGAGATCTTTAAGAATTCTAAAAAATTCTGTAAAATCCCTTAAAAATTGTAAATCGTTTAAAATTCTTTAGAATCTTTCAAAACGACCTGAAAATTTTCAAATCCTATGAAATTTGGTTAATTCCTTCATATTCCATGACAATTTTAAAATCCGTAGCAATCGCTTAAAATAACCTAATTTATTCCCTTAAGTTCTCTAAAAGAAATCTTTTAAATTCATAGAAATCTTTAAAATCCCGTGAAATCATTTAAGATTTTCCACACTGATTTTTTATAATGTTTTTTCTAGAATCGTGAAAAAATTATAAGAAATTCATCATAGGAAGATCATTATACCTATAGAGAATTTCCTGTATTTTGTTTTCTTAATGGTTTCCATAGGAATGTAGAGTAGGGTGGAGTGGAAATGCTCAAATTAATCGAACCGCTTCGGCCCACTGAAACAAATTTGTGGGTTGGCATCCGAACGATGGAAACAAAATTTAATTGGTTTATATCTTCTGCTTGATTTTTGGTTAAAATTTTGTTCCAATGCCTCATTGGTTACAAAAATGATGGCCACTTTTATATTAGCAACAACTGTACGAACAAAAAATTTGCTACAATTTTTTAACCAGTGGGAATTTTTGAGAATTTTCACTCCGCCCTAATATGGAGGCTACTGAACTTTGATACTATCAACCTGTCATTATTTATCTGAATTCGCAGGTGCTAAACAGAAATAAATAAAAATCGAGTGAAGTTGAAAGTTTTCCATTTCAACTTTCACTGCAGGAAAAGTTAGAGCAGAAAATGTAGATGTTGACGAGAAAAGGGATAAAAAAAAGGATAAATCCTGCTTCATCCATCAGTCTAATCATCTAATCTAATGAGAAAGATTATTAGTTTGAACAGGATCATATCAATCATGTGGGATGCTTCTATCTTTTCTACGGCGTGGACATACCTATTTAAAAACAGAGTAAACCTGATTTACTTTTTCATCAGTATCCCTTGGGCGGCTTCGCATTCTTGAGGAGAACGTAAGTGGAATTGCTATTTACTACCAGTAATAAGATACTTTGATCTGCTATTTATGCTAAGGAAATTGAGAATTAAAATAGCATGCATTTGAATTTCGAAATTATTTAAACTTTCGTATTGAGTAATGGGTGCAAAAAATTGGGAACAATGTGATAAGAAAAACATGTTATCACATAAACGTAAGACTATGTATACGGGTTGAGAGTAGCCAACTTTAAAATTAGAAAATCAAATTCAAAAATAGTGTTACAAATTTTGAACTTTTCGGGATGCTCACTGATTATTAGATTCAACAATTGAGGACAATATTCTCATGATCGTAACTAATTTTGGAAGAGAACTGAAAGCGAAAAAAAAAGTTAAAATTGTTATATTTAGAGTTTTCGCTTTCTCTGCAGCGAAATGCTGTAATTACATTAGGATTAAATGGTAATTGCAACTGTTACCTAATGGGAAAGCAAAAACATGGAAGTATTGTTATGTGTCGGAGTACATAACAAATTATAAAAAATGTAAAATCTATAAGAATGGAATACTTGAGATGAGAGAAAGGACCTCGATGATGCTACACATGCTACAATAGTTGTTGATATTGTAAAGACCATGTTGAAGTATAGTGAAGTACATCAGAAAAATATGAAGGACACATTAAAAAATTATTAAACTAAATAGACATAAAAGGATGTTAATCCTATTTCAAAATTTACTTAATATGTCCTAAATATTTTGCTGATAGACTTCACTATGTTTCAACAATGGTCAAATTTACAATACCAACAACTACAATGTTTATCACAGACCTAACTCGAGAACAGAATTTCGAGACTATAACTTCTTTAAACTGCAACAGAATACCTATTTAATAGTACTAAGAACTTATTTTTTGACTATGGAGTTTTTGACTTTGGATTTGTGTTTCCTGATGAGAGAATTTGTGCAAATAAAGGATTTAGGCATCATCGAGGTGTTTTTTGTGGTCTCGTGATTGTTCTACCTTCTACACTTTGTATAATATTGTTAAATAAACGAGTTGAAACTGAAATTTGGGCTAGAGATAACTAGTGAGCATCCCTAATGAATGTTTTTATTTGCAACAAGTGTGCAGAACAGGAGGTTTGATTATCTGAACAATGTATGCATACTATGCAAAAACTTATTTTACTCCTTCTAAAGATAAAAGATAATTACGTATTGTTCTTATCACTGATTACACATTACAAGCAAACATCATTAACCCTGTGACATCATAACCAAATATTTCTTCAATCCAATCTTATTTGGTTTGAAAAAACAGTAACGGAAACGATAACTTCCTGAAGATAAGTGAACGTTTATTCATTTTCTCGTTTCCACACCAAAACGAAGAAGCATGAGGATGAGAAACAACACCCGGAAAAAATATTCTTTGATCCAAAAAACTGGTTCTGGTTTAAAGAAATGGGTAATTCAAAAGAAATGTTCTGACTGAACTTACCCTCGCAAA
>CAKNWT010310192.1:0-13534 GCA_932066315.1 Andricus coriarius | reverse complement strand
TAACAACTACAAACTTTCGAAAAATTGATACAAAATTTTGATGTGATTATTAATTATTTATTAAATTATAATTTATTTTTAAGTTTTGGAAATACAAAATGTATCAATAATATAAAAGTAATTTATTTGATATTTTGATAATTAAAGTCATTGTGTGAGCACAAAATAAAACAAAAGAGTTGTTTATCAAAACCATTTAATTTCGCTTAACAGTGTCATTAACACACCTTATGACTGACAAACATAACGAAAAATTCTAACAATAAATTCTACTAAATTTAACTCGACATTTTTCTATATATTCTATCAATCTTAAAATGGTTTTGAATTTGATTATTCAGTTTACTAATTCGAATTCTAAACCAAAAAATCTTTTTATAAAAAATCGTTTGTGGCGAAAAACGGATATTATTTGGAATGCTTCGGTAGACCAAGTAAATATTTTATTTTTACAAATAATCTTATATCTGTCAGTTGAACATACATTGAGGTTAACATTCTTCATTTATAAAATACCAATATCAAAAAAATTATTCCCCAACTCGATTTTTAATTGAATTTTCCCATTTTTTCTAAATATACTGGAAAATGTACTTTATATGATCATTTCTCAATTTTTTAGGTAAAATTATTGACTTTTTTTTATATGAAAGAATATAAGAAACTATATTACTACAAAGATTAGAGATAAAAATGAATTATTTACAATAATATATTATAGAACACAACCGATATTTATTTTTATATATACATATATATATAATCAGTACCAACAAAAGATATTTGTATTAGAACAGTAAGTTTGGGAAAATGGAAGTGTCGCTTTGCGTGAAATTATAATCAGCAAATTTAAAAGGATCAAAATTGTAATTATTTACTTCTTAATTTATTAATCATTGTGCTACATTAATTAATCAATTAATTGATTATTAATTTATTAATCATAGTGCTACAAAAACCTGTATAGAGGACCCCGTTTTTGGTTGACATAAAATTTTATAGGAACTTTTTTACTACATATGTTATGTATATCAGCGTACATATAATTAAAAATAAAAAATAAAAATGTCGGAAAATCAAAATTTGAACTGTCAAAAAAAGGTCTCGAATAATTTTTTTATCTCTTACTTAAAATATTTTGACAAAATCAGTGAATTGAACGTATTTTTACAACAATATTTGTAACTTTTTTCATATGTTGGTTTACAAAAAAATCACGCGAGTGATTTAAAACAAAAATTGTCCAATTGTCTCAGAATTTTAAAATGAAAAGCTTCGGCATTATTTAAAAAAATAACAATTTTTCTTATATCATCAAATGGTTACGATAGTCTCTACAAGGATAATAATTTATTAATTATAATCCTACAATTATTTCAAATAATTAATAATAATTATATCATTAATAAACTACACTTATGTTTACTCGACAAATAAAAACTGCAGATCTGCTACTGAAAAGAAGGATCGGTGGCTCGAACTTACCCTCGAATCCGGGTGAAGAAACTTAACATATACTTGTGCTATTCGATTTCAGGAAATCAGACTGCAGAAAGACCGAGGATCTTAATGGGCAAAAACACATCTGCGCAGATGTGTTTCATTTATCAGGATCTGAGGGTTCAGCACTATCCCAAATCCTGGAATTTGTGTAGATATGCTAGAATTTCTGCTGATGTTTTGTTTCTTCATCATTAATTCTTAAAAATCGCTGTAGATATCCTAATTGAGACCTAATTGTCTCGACATTTATTTACAATTTTTAATAATGATTAGCATAGTTAAGTTCGTCTTTTCATTATGAATCCGACCTTTAAAAAACTCATGTTTGATAAAAATGCAGTTGTACAGTTTCTTCATCAGGGCGGCAGAATTGATGACGGCTCAATTTTATGATATTTTAATATGCGAAAGTATTACTCCTGAAAAATATGCTCTTCTCATATCAGTTTTCCTTGTTCAAAACTCTTACGTCGCTGCCATAATTTTCTTTATCGTGCTCTTGCTAGCGCATGCGCGATAGAGCACGAGCATCAGTTGGCGAGAGTAGCGCGCACTATATCTATATATATCCCCGTTTCAAAAAATCGCTCGTTTCCTAAGATTCTACACCGATCAATATGTATTTGACAATCGTTTTTTCTGTAAAATGACCTCCTTGACCACGTGGTCGCATTATTTTTTCCGTACGATCAGTATTTCCTGTGAAAAAAGCGAAAAACTCCGAAAAATCAATTTTTGGCGAGAGAAAAGCATTTTAAGTGAGAATTAATTTCAGATTCGGGTTTCTCACCCCAAAAATAGGCTGTATGCAAAAATGCATCCATTTCTGATGCAGCCTGAAAAATGTTATTTCAGAGCTTTGTTGACTGGACTAATTATGAGACATGAGGAGAAATAAGAAGTGTGGAAAGATTTAGTTGAAGTGAGGTGAAATTATTGTAGGCGAATAAATGGGAGTGAGGGGAGAAGAAGCACGTGAAAGTGATGAAGGAGAAGTACTAATGTGTCTCGCCTAGATTTCTTCTCGGGTTATAATGAATGTGGGAATTAGAAGTGAAGCTCACTATATAATTGACTTTGTCGTTGTAGTTGAGAGACTGCAAGGGATAGTAAGAGATACAAGTGTGATGAGAGTTTCTGAATGTGGAACGAATCATCACCTCTAAGTTTTTTAATTAAACACATATACAGGAAAGAGAAGAAAGAAAACTGGAAAGACGAAACAGATGTACATACAGATAGACCAATTAAAGCGACTAGAAGTGCAAATTGAATTTTTTCATAAAGTGAAGGATGGCTTGTATAGGACGGCTGTGAGACTAAAATACACATTAGAAATGTAGAGAACGCATGAACATCATTTCCATATGCGATTGTCAGGACTGCATCTGAAATGTCTGGTACTGTGGCTGTAAGAAGAATAGATGTCGATGATTGGTGTAATTATTAAATCCGCGATATCTGTTAAAGGGAAGAAGCAAGCGTATTTTAGAAAGTTGAATATCACAGCCCAGAAAACACAATCACTGCCGAGGTACTATCTATTGCGTTCCCGATAACTGTATCCTGATTACGTACACATGTAATAACTGAGATATTTGTAGTTTAATAAGAACTAGGTTGAAAGTATATTAGCTTTATATGACAGTGCCCGTTTAAAAAAATGCAAGACTACAAATTATACTAGGATGTAATCATCCGGACAAATAATTACAGCCGAGCCAATCGACCCTACATCTTGATGCGCGAGAAAAAAGGGAGAAGAGTCCATATTATCGATATGGCTTGTCCACTTAACTGTAATTTGCAGGAAACATATACATCCAAGATCCACAATTATAGCAAGCTATGGCATGAAGTAAGGGCAATATATAGAAACGTAAACATGCGTCTATTTATTCTGATGCAATTTCGGCTATAGATTATGTGCACGCAAAATGGATTGAATATCATGGACATCTAGTCTATAGTAGGGTACTGGCAGTAGCTCACAGAGCATATTTATTAAACACATTTCACGTAATAAGAATCTTCTTAGGCCGTCTGGAAGTAGACGACTGGAACCATATGAAGTCGCAGATGTTTGCTTTCCAAAATCATTCAGAAGTGAATAATGCCACCTCCAACACTCTCGGACGCTGCTTAAGGGCAACGGTGGTAATTTACAAACTCTGAACTACAACATACACCTAATTTTTTGCCTACTATAACATCATCTCAATCTCTTTGACTCTTTAGGCACTTGACTTAGTATATGGCTGAAGATCAAAAGCCGGGATCAAACACCCGAGGAAAGTTTTGAAATAAAACATAATAATAAAAATAATATTAATAACACGTAGCTTTCAGTATGGAAAAGGAGAGGTGAAAATCAGCACTTTTTCGGGATAAAGGACTTTTCGTTTTTATTCTGCAGTTTTGCACATCATACATTTTAGTATATGATCTACCATTGTTTCGGTTTTAAATGTTTCTTAAACTGGTAGTTACGTATTGGATGCCGCTGAGCTAAAGGTGTACACAACAAAACATTTACGGAAACACATGATGCTACATTCTGGTTTTTATGGTACACTAGATCACCAACATCTGGTTCAACCTTTGAATGTATTCAATTCAAGTAAATGTGTGACGAATTCATAAAATCATAATCTTTAAACATTTTACATGGGGAATATCAAGAAAATTAAAATTATATTTTGTGAAAGTCAATTAGTGAAAACATTGACCTGTTTGTATATCATAATTTATTAGTAGATTTATTAATATATGTTTTCAAATAGTAGTTTCCATAATTAGATAAGAATAGACGTTCCAGGGAAAATTTTAGCTTATTTGTTTTAGACTGTTATTTAGTTCTTCACTTACCAAACTTGTATTCTGAATTTACTCTATAAAACGCAACTCCGTTGTGTAGTGCATAACAGGTATGATGAGCTTCAAATGAAAGTTTACGTTCGAGAATATCACCCTTTACTGCTGTGTAGATTTGTGGTGGGGTTGGATTTTGGACTAATTTCCGTGATCATGTAAGAAAAATATATTTACTTTATTAAAGATTAACAAATTCATTAACTTATAACCCACGAATTAAAATCTTTAATTTTATTTCTGAATCCCAATAATTCTTTTTTAGTTATAAAAATTAAGTACACTAAAAATTTGGGCAATTTCAGATAATAGCAGAATGTGCTATCTATGCCCAGATAATATCGGGACAGAAAGTTCTGAAACTTCAAATAAAGTAGCAAAACTGTCCGGAAAAAATGGAAAAAATTCAAGAGGATTACTTGTCTATTTGTGAATGGAGCCCAACTTTCAAAATTGAAAAATATTTAAAATTGTGGTCACCAGAATTGTTAATGCCAGAACAAATTATCTCCGGCTTGAATGCAAATATCGAGATGAATCGAGGTCTAAACGAAAGAGCTCAGAACACTGATAAAGCTCGCACCAATAAAAAGTGAACAAAATTGTATATTTTCCTGTAAATTGAGTTCGCATAGTTTTGACTTTGATGAACTATGCTAAAGTCTCGTGAGGGAATAGTAGTACAAAGAAAGGGTGACGCGTATCAATTACTAAGTCGCCCACAATGGACCTGGCCATATGGTTGTAATTTCCTTTTCATCTTGCAACTTTTGAGATATCAGTATATTGTACCTGCTAAAATTTTATTCGACGTCTACAGTAATGATTAACTTACAATATGGCCAGGTCTAGTCCTAGCGAAGATTCTGAGATATACTCTTTAGGGAACCGTACAGAAGCAGACCCTTTTTTCAAGTCTTCGCCGTTGGGAGCGACTTCGCAATGGACATGCATCACACTTTTTTTGTACTACTATTTCCTTACGAGATTTCAGCACAGCTTGTTAAAATCCAAATTAACGAACTCAATTTACAAGAAAATAGACAATTTTCTTACTTTTTACTGGTCCAAACTTTATCAGTGTACTGAGATCTCTGTTTTGAACCTTGATTCGTCTCGATATCTCCATTCAAGCTGAAGATAATTTTGTCTTGCGTTAACAATTCTGATGGCCACAATTTTCAAAATTTGTTCATTTTTAAAGTTGGGCTCCATTTACAAATAGACGAGTTATCCACTTGAATTTCTTCTATTTTTTCTGAACATTTTTGCGACTTCAAGAAAATCTGAAAGTTGTCCTTCCAGATCTAGGCATTAAAAACAGTGAGTTTCTCCAGATTTGTGTTTAATATTTGTTTTAGATTGTACTTTAATTTTTTATTTACCTACTTGGCCACCTCCGAAGGCATGCTGAATAGGTGGTGCTGCAAGAAAAAACATAAGGATTTCTTGTGAACGAATTTTTTCAAAGAACTCTTGAGTTAAAGTTCAGAACAATATTATTGAATATTCAATTTAAATATGCATTCTTGAACACATTAGAAAATCAAAGAACCATCTGGAACCGCCCATGAAACGCTCCATAAGAAGAAAAAACTAAAAGTTCTTGGCAAAATGATATTCTATTTGTTTTAGGTTATATATTAGTTTTTGAATTACCTATATAGTTACCTCCATCTCCCTGATGATAAGATGATGCTGTAAGAATAAACATGAATTTTTCGTCAACGAATTTTTTTAGCGAACGCTCAAGTTAATGTCGAAGTAATATTAGTAAAAATTTAATTTAAATATGCATTATTGAAAACACATGAAGTACATGAAGTACTCCATAAGTAAAAGGAAACTAGCCTGTATCGGAAAACTGATCTATTATTTGTTTCTGAATGTATTTAAGTTTTTGAGTTACCCATAAAGCTGCCTCCATGGCCTTCCGCATGAGGTAGTCCTGTAAGAAAAAACATAGGGATTTTTTGTTAAAGAATTTTTTCAACAAACTCTCAAGTTGTTACAAAAGTTTACAAAATTGAATTTATTTTTTATACCATGTGATTTTTAAAATAAAAAATCCAATTTATCATATTTAATTTGCAACACCACTATTTTATAAATGAATCCTTGATCCTTTCACGAAATAGTCCATTAGTAAAAGGAAACTAGACGTTTTGACAAAGTGATCTATTATTCATCTTATATTGTATTTTAGTTTTTAAATTACCTCCATAGTTACTTCCAGCGACGTTGGGATAGGTTGTTCCTGAAAGACGAAACATAGGGATTTTTTGTTAACGAATTTTCTCAATGAATTCTTTAATTATTGTTGAAACAATATTACCAAAAATTAATTTGAATATGCATTCTCAAAAACATTACAAAATTGAAGTATTTTTTATATTTTTTGACCATTCAAATAAAAAATCAAATTTATCATATTTAATTTGCAACACCTCTACTACATAAATCACATTTGTATTCGTGCATGAAACATTCCATAAGTAGGAAAAACTAGACATTTTGACAAAGTGATCTAAAATTTATTTTATATTGTATTTTAGTTTTTATATTACCTCCATAGTTACTTTCAGCGACGTGGGTATATGCTGTTCCTGAAAGACGAAACATAGGGATTTTTTGTTAACGGTTTTTTTTCCACGAACTCTGTAGGTATTGTTAAAAAAATATTATAAAAAAATTAATTTGAATATGCATTCTCAAAAACATTTCAATATTAAAGTAATTTTTTCTATTGCGTGATCATTTAAATGAAAAATCTAATTTATCATGTTATATTTGCAACACCTATATTCTATAAATCACTTTTATGTCCACGCATGAAACACTTCATAAGTAGGAAATTGTTAGACGTTTTGAGAAAATGATATAATATTCGTTCTAGACTGTATTTCAGTTTTTCAATTACCTTCATAGTTATTTTGATAGCCTTGTGTATAACGTTGGTCTGTAAGAAGCAATCATTTTTCGTTAACGAATTTTTTCAACGAACTCTTAAGTTAATGTCGGAATAATGTTATTGAAAATTTAATTTAAATATGCATTATTGAAAACATTAAAAAATTAAAGGAATATTTTGTATTGTGTGATCTTTTGAATGAAAAATCCAATTTATCGTATTTAATTTGCAACACCTATTTTCTATAAATCACTTCTGTATCCGCGCATGAAACACTCCATGAGTTAGAAAAATCTAGACGTTTTGGGAAATTGATCTAATACCTGTTTTAGATTGTATTTTAGTTTTAAAATTACCTTCATGGTAACCTCTATTGTCTTGCTGAAAAGATGCTCCTGTAAGCAGAAACATAGACAGTTTTTATTACCGAATTTTTCCAACGAAATCTTAAGTTAATGCCGAAATAATATAACTAAAATTTAATTTGAATATGCATTCTCAAGAACGTTACAAATTCAGGTGTATTTTTTCATATTATGTGATTATTCAAATTAAAAATCCAATTTCTCATATTTAATTTGCAAAACCTCTGTTCTATAAATCACTTTTGTATCCGCGCATAAAACACTCCATAAGCAGGAAAAAATTGGTGTTTTCACAAAGTGATCTAATATTCATTTTATGATGCATTTTAGTTTTTGAATTACCTCCATAGGGTTGCTGAACATATGTTACAGGTGCTGCAAGAAGAAGCATAGGGTTTTCTTGTTAACAAATTTTCCCAACGAACTCTTCAGTTAATGTTGGAATGGTATTATTGAAAATTTGATTTAAATATGCATTGGCAAAAGAATAATGAAATTAAAGGAATTACTTGTATTGTGTGAACATGCGAATAAAAAATCCAATTTAGCATATATAATTCACAAGATCACTATTTCATTAATCTCATTTGAAGCTGCCCATGAAACACTCCATAAGAAGAAAAAAACTAGAATTTCTGGGCAAAATGCTATAACATTTTTTTATATTGTATATTGGTTTTTAAGTTACCTCCATAGCTACCTCCATGTCCATGAGAATGAGATGATGCTGTAAGAAGAAACAGGGAATTTCAGTAAAAGAAATTTCCAGCGAACTCTTAAGTTAATGTTGACATAATATTATTAAAAATTTAATTTAAATATGCTTTCTTAAAAACAGCACAAAGTTAAAGGTATTTTGAATACTGCGTGAACATTCAAATGAAAAATCTAATTTATCATATTTAATTTGCAACACCTATTTTCTATAAATCACTTCTGTATCCGTGCATGAAACACTCCATAAGTAAGAAAAATCTAGACGTTTTGGGAAAATGATCTAATACCTGTTTCAGATTGTATTTTAGTTTTTAAATTACCTCCATAGGGTTGCTGAACATATGTTGCAGGTGCTGCAAGAAGAAGCATAGGGTTTTCTTGTAAACGAATTTTCCCAACGATCTCTTAAGTCAATGTTGAAATAGTATTATTGAAAATTTGATTTAAATATGCATTGTCAAAAGCATTATAAAATTAAAGGAATTTCTTATATTGTGTGACCATAAAACACTCCATTAGAAGAAAAAACTAGAATTTCTTGGCAAAATGTTATAAAATTTTTTTTAGATTGTATGTTACTTTTTAAGTTACCTCCATAGCTACCTGAATGTCCATGAGAACGAGATAATGCTGCAAGAAGAAGCAGGGACTTTTACTCAACGGATTTTTTTAACAAACTCTTAAGTTAATGTTAATATAATAGTATTAAAAATTCAATTTCAATATGCATTCTTAAAAACATCACAAAGTTAAAAGTATTTAGTATACTGCGTGATCATTCAAATGAAAAAGCTAATGTATTATATTTAATTTGCAACACCCATTTTCTATAAATCACTTCTGTATCCGCGCATGAAACACTCCATAAGTAAGAAAAATTAAAATATTTTGGAAAAATTATTTATTATCTGTTTTAGATAGTATTTTAGTTTTTAAATTACCTTCATGGTATCCTCTATTGTCTTGCTGAAAAGCTGGTCCTGTAAGCAGAAACATAGACAGTTTTTGATACCGAATTTTTTCAACTGAAATCTTTAGTTGATCCCGAAGTAATATAATTAAAATTCAATTTGAATATGCATTCTCAAGAACATTACAAAATTAGATGTATTTGTTCATATTGTGTGATTATTTCAATGAAAAATCCAAATTGTCATATTTAATTTTTAACACCACTATTCTATAAATTACTTCTGTATCCACGCATGATACATTATATAAGTAGGAAAAAACTAGAAGTTTTCAAAAACTAATCTAATATTTATTTTATAATGTATTTTAGTTTTTAAATTACCTCTATAGTCACCTCCATAGTTACTTCCACCGACGTAGGGATAAGATGTTCCTGAAAGAGGAAACATAAAAATTTCTCGTTTACTGAATTTTTTCAATGAACGTTCTAGTTATCGTCGAAACAAATTATCTAAAAATTGATTTAAATATGAATTTTTAAAAACATTACAAAATTAAAGTCATTTTTCATATTGTGTTATCATTCAAATAAAGAATCGAATTTACCATATTTAATTTGCAACACTTCTATATATCACTTCTGTATCCGCGCATAAAACACTCCATAAGTAGGAAAAAAACTAGACGTTTTCACAAAGCGATGTAATATTTATTTTGTAATGTATTTTAGTTTTCAAATTACCTCCTTGATTACCTCCATAGGATTCCTGAACATATTGTCCTAAAAGAAGAAGCATAGGATTTTCTGGTTAATGAAATTTTTCCAACGAACTCTTGAGTTAATGTCGAAATAATGTTAATAAAAATTTGATTTAAATATGCATTGGCAAAAGCATTATAAAATTAAAGGAATTTCTTATATTGTGCGATTATTTAAATAGAAAATCCAATTTAGCAACATTTGTTTAGATTGTATATTAGTTTTTATATTACCTCCATAGCTACCTCCATGTCCATGAGAATGAGATGATGCTGTAAGAAAGAACCGGGACTGTTAGTCAACGAATTTTTTAACGAACTCTTAAGTTAATGTTGAAATAATATTATCAAAAATTTAATTTTAATATGCATTCTTGAAAACATCACAGAGGTAAATCTTTTTTGTAGATTTCCTGATCATTCAAATGACAAATCCAATTTATTATATTTAATTTGCAACACCACTATTTTATAAATCACATCTGAAGCTGTCCATGAAACACTACATAAGTTATCAATTTGAATATTCATTCTCAAAAGCATTATAAAAATAAAGATATTTTTATATTATTTCATCGTGCAAATGAAAAATCTTATTCGTCATATTCAATTTGTAAGTTTATTATTGACAGTACTGCTATACAAAGTAAGAAACCCGGTGTAGCTTTCTTTAATAAAATTAAAAATAGTGTCTTATTTCACAACTTTATCCTTTGTACTTTAAATGATTTATAATAAAATAATGGCAATTGCGGTTTTCATAAACAATTTCAAACTGCCTATCATTACGAAATTTTTCGTGAGTTCGCCTTGATCAGATGGTTTAGGGCTAAATTAATTAAAAATTCCGTCAAATAGTCAGTGCCCAACTAAAGTCTTACCATGGAGATTCATAGCCCGTACGTTATTGCTGACTTCTGGATCAAATTCTTGACCACTATCTTGGTGATATCCTCTAGGAGGCAAAGCGCCGCGTCTACTTGTGGCGAGCGTAGCTAATCTATTTGCCTCTTCTCTATTTCCTGAATTTAAAAATCGGAGTTTTGGTATCATGCCTGATGATTTTTCTGTAAAGAGACAAAGAAGAGAGGTTTATAAAGTTGGAATGTCAAAAAAGGATTCAAAAATACTAAAAACCTAATAAATAAAATAATTTTAGTGTATCATTGGTATTCTTTCATTATTGGGAATTCTCGTAAAATCAATTTTACATAAAATATAACACTGGAATCTAGCAAGTAAATACTATCATTCCTCAAAAACAAACTGCAGATACATGCAGATACATTGCATTGCACATACATGTATCTTTATGACGATGAGAAATGCAATACGTAAGGCAAAGCAAGAAAGCTGGACCAATTTTTGCACAGATACTGTGAAAAATGCAGAGGCGGCTAGACTGGATAAGCTGCTCTTTTGAAAATCGAATGCAGACCCTGGCTGGCCTGATCAAGGCACATTTTCCAAACTTCATATGGTCCGGGGAGAAGGAGGGTACACATCTGATTCAACCAAAGCCGTCTGTGGCTCAAGTAGGTCCAAAATGGTGGCTAGCGCACGAGATTGTCACCCCCCCTATACGGTCAGGTGGGCCTTGAAGTGTTTCAGCCCATAGATTTCTCTTGGTTTGGATTGTATATACCTAGCCTCCTTACATAAGGCTGGAGAAGAGACCTTCATAGGGCCGCTCATGAGACTTGCTAAGGCTAGTCTCAAACTGCCATGTGTCGACACAGTGTGTATCACAAAAAGAGCCCAAAGGACAAAAAGTTTGATTTTTTGCTGATTTGTTATTAATTTCATCAATCTAGAATCAAATGCTTTAATTTAAACAATAACAATAACAGAATTTAATTTTCAAACAGAAATTACAAGCAACACGCATATGGGTCTGGCCACAACTAAAGCAAACGGGCTTGGCAATTAGAACCATTATTGATACCGAAGATGCTTTCAACTGCACCTCCATAGATGTGATCAAGGCGGCCATTATTGCGCATGGTGTGTTAAATGTAGTCGTGGAAAAGACCTGCCATATGTTAAGCAATAGGGATATAACAACGACTACCACTTTATGTGAAACTGTTGACTCGGGATATCCGCAGGAAGGAATTTTATTGCCCCGGCTATGGTGACTAGTAGTGAATAAACTGCTTCATCTACTCACGAGTCAGGGCGACTACGTTATAGGCTAAGCGGACTATATACTGGTCATCGAACACAACCAACATTTAAGTGTGCTCTTTCATTTAAATCAGCAGGCACTTGGAATAGTGGATTCTAGTGCATGGAGACCGGATTATCAGACAATACGCGCGAAACGGACGCGGTAGTATTCACCACACAGTACAAGTGGGGAACGCAAGTACACTGGAAATGGGAGGACAACGATTGGAAATCAAAGAATGAGAATATCCTAATTTTCCAATATAATTGTCCAATTTTTCACCTATGATGCTAAAGTATTCCTGGTTTCGGCTTCGATTCTTTTGGAATCAAACCGAAAGGCCTATAAGAAAGCCACCAAACGCGTCCTATGTCTGCGAATAGAGGGTTGCTGTACCAAGGGTTTCTGCCGAACATGGTTACAATAATTAATAAGCAGTCGCGGACAATTGTTCTGAAAGCTAAATGGGACCTAGGCCTTATCCTTGCATGCAGGGCTATACAAGGATAGACGAACCCCTTCCCTAGCTGCCCTTGGAAACAACAAAGACACCACCAGACCACCAAAACGTTTTAGATGCGGTTTAAAACGACTGAACGCGCAGATCACCCCACAATGGATCCGCAAACAGTGCCGATCACCCTAGAGTTTGGGGTGCTGAAAATAATGTAGATCGAAACACGATGATCAACGGAAAAAACGCCCACATTGAGTGGACGAATCGAGTCAAGAATGATTTGCTAGACTGCTACGATGCCAGATTTATCCATGCTGACGGAGGCTTTATGGCGCGTATGCACACTCTGTGGTGCCATAAACACCCAGAGCTTCAGCACGCTTCGCATCAGTCATTACGAAATTGCAACAGCGGATAGCAGGCACCTTCTGAGAGATGATTGCGATTTCAGCACAAGGAGAAACATTGACATGTAGGTTCCTCCTAAGCCCCAAGATCTAGCTGAAATGGATGCCTCCCTTCGTAAGGATATCTCGAAGGAGTCCGACTATCGATTTTTTAGTCCATGGTGATGCAAGGGCTTTGGCTGATTCAAATCAAAGGCTTAAATGGACGATGCTTAAAAAGACCAAAAGACGCCTGCATTAACTGAACAAGAAGATTGGATGGGCAAGACAGAATGTGTCCCGTGTTCAGTGTGTGATTGACTACATAACATGTGGCAGACCGTTCACGGAAAGGGTTCGAAAATTCGCCCAAGAACTGAGGATGCACAGTAGAACAACATAGAACTTAGTACTTGTATGTGAGCAGTAGAATTTCATAGAACTTACGTATGCAGTAGATTTTCATGGAATTTGTGGATGTGC
>CAKNWT010310165.1:0-10171 GCA_932066315.1 Andricus coriarius | reverse complement strand
ATGGTAAATTATATGAATGTTCTCAAAAAAAAATATATATTTAGAGAATTTAATGAAAAGTACACAAAAAAAACTGGGATTTCTAGTAGAAGCGATTTTTGGTTACAAAGGATCTGCAACGAAAGGATATTTTAATAATTATTAAATTTTATTAATTTATATAAATAATTAATTATTAAAAAGAGTAAAATTTTTTAATTATTTTCAAAGAAATCAAAATTTCATTAAATGAAAACTTAAATTGAAAAGGAACCCAAAATGATAAATGGTTTCGAAAGGAACCCAAAATAATGAATGGTTTCTAAAGGAACCCAAAGTATGTTGCAAAACAAAAAATAGACAGACAAAAAAATTAAAAACCACCTACCACAAATCTTTTTTTGCCCTACTACGCGATGAACATTAAAAACTGAATTAATAGATTAAGAATAAAAATAAAACTTCAACTTGAAAATTAACGTCGATATCGAAATTCCGGATCTATTCTTCCATTCTTGAGATACTCTCGCAAAATCCTGCCTACAACAAAGAGGCAATCGACTCTCTTTTCAGCGATTTGTTTGCAGACCGTTCGGCGCTTTCGGCTTAATTTAACGACTAGAACGAGTCTTCACTTCCTGAAAGCTTTTCTCGTCTATCGTGGACCCTTTCGTGAATAAAAGAGCGAATTTCTAAATTCGTAAGACACTGTTTGTACAAGCAGGCCTCGGACTCACGCCACTGTTGACCATTTTTAAAACTTTTTAGAATTTTGTATCCCCGGGCAAAACTCATAACTCCTAACTCATAGCTCCTAAATCATAAATTCTAATATCTAACTAAATACTCCAGACTCCTAAATCCTAACTCATAACTCTTACCTGATTACTCCTGATTCATGACTCCTAAATCATAACTCCTGGCTACTAACTGATGGCTCTTAAACCCTGACTCATGACTTCTAAATCCTGAATTCCAACTCCTAACTAAATACTCCTGATTCATAACTCCTCACTGAATAGTCCTGACACCGGACTTCTGACTCCTAACTTTTGACTCCTAACTCCTAACTTATAACTCCTAACTCCTAACTTATAACTCCTTACTGCTAACTTATAACTCCTAACTGCTAACTTATAACACCTTACTGCTAACTTATTACTCCTTACTCCTAAATTATCACTCCTGACTCCTGACTCCTAAATCACAAGTTCTAACTCCTAACTAAATGATCCTGACTCCTAACTTATAACTCCTAACTCTTGACGGATTACTCCTGACTTCTCACTCCTTACTCATAACTCCTAACTACTGATTGATAAATCCTGAATCCTGACTCATGACTCCGTAATCCTGAATTATTACTCCTAACTGAATAATATTCACTTATAACTCCTAACTGAATACTCCTGGCTCCTAAATCCTCAATTCTCTCTCCCACCTCGTCACTGAATACTCCCGACACCGGACTTCTGACTCCTAACTTTTGACTATTAACTCCTAACTTATTACTCCTAACTCCTAACGTATTACGCATTGCTACTAATTTACTACTACTTACTGCTAACTTATTACTCCTTAATCCTAACTTATTACTCTTGGCTCTTCACTCCTGACTTCTAAATCATAAATCCTAACTCCTAACTAAATGATCCTGACTCCTAACTCATAACTCCTTACTCTTAACGTGTTGATCCTAACTTTCTCACTCCTTACTCCTGGCTCATAACTCCTAACTACTAACTTATGAATTCGGAATCCTGACTCATGACTCCTAAATCCTGAATTATAAATCCTAACTGACTACGCCTGACTAATGGCTCATAAATCATAAATCCAGCTCCTATTTCCTAACTAAATACTCCTAACTCCCAACTCCTAAACCTTAACTGATTAGTCCTGATCGGTAAATCCTAAATCCTAAGATTCCATCTCCTCACTGAATACTCCTGAAACCTGAATTTTGACTCATAACTCCTAACTGATGACTCCTTTAGTCCGAACTCCTAACTTATTATTCCTGACTCCTGACCCCTGTCTCCTGACACCTGACTTCTGACTCATAACTAATTACTGCTGACTCCTGATTTCTAAATTACAAATTCCAACTTCTAACTAAATACTCCTGACTCCTAAATCCTAACTCATAACTCCTAATTTTTAAATGATGATTCCTGACTTCTAACGCATAACTCATAATTTTTTTTTTAAGACTTAACTATTTTGCTTGATGGACTAATTACTCCAAACTAATAACTTATTTATTTAGTTAACTAGGATTTTGACAAATCTTAAAATAGTTCTAATAAATTTTGAGAAATAAATCAAATGAAATAAAATTTGAAGGGATTCCTAGAGATTTTGAAGTTTTCAAAGGATTCTAACGTATTCCAAGGAATTTTCTAGGAATTTCGAAAAACGTCGCAGGTGCTTATAGGATTTTAAGGGTTTTAAATTATTTTGGGGATTTGACAGCATTTCAAACGATTTTAAGAGATTTTAAAAGTTTAAACTGATTTCAAAGAATTTTCGAGGATTTACAAAAATTTCGTAATATTTTTGCTCAACTATGGAAAATAAATAAAATAGTTTTTGGAGAAATATTTTTAAAAATTATATAAAATATCAATACTTACGAGATGTTTTAAGGGATTTTTCACAAGGAATTTCAAAGGATTTTAATAAGCTTAGGTTTCTTTAAAAAATTCCAAAGTATATGAATTAAAATGATTTCAAAACATTACGAAATATATTTTAAAAATTGTTGATACAGAATCTGGAAGATTTTAAGGCCTTTTTTATTTTGTAGAACCTATACAAAATTCCAGGAAAAGCTTTCGTAATTTTAAAAGCTGCCTGAAAGGTTTAGAAGTTTATGCAAAAATGTTTCAAAATTGTTGGGGAAATTAAAATTACTTACAGGACATTTAGAAGGCCTAGTACTTTTGAAAAGATTTATAAATGATTTAAAATTTAAAAGGATTAAGAAAGTTTTGTTAAAAAGTGTATTTTTTAAGATTTCTAAAAAGAGTTCAGAAGCTTTTCAACAATATGAAAAGGTTACAAAAGAATAAATAGTGTTTTTTAGATTTCTGGGAATCAGGAGGTCTTATGAGATTTTTAAGGATTCCAACCAATTTCGAGGGACTTTCACGGACTTTAAAGCTTGTTAAATCATTTCCGGGGGTTTTAAGGTGTTAACAAAATTTTTAACAGATTTAATAATTTTTAAGGGATTTTAATTTTATAGGATTTCTAAAGATTCGATAATATTTTTAGTAAATGATGGAAAATAAATTAAAATATTTTTTAAGGAATTTCCACAATATTTATCATTACAAGATGTCTTAGGGTATTTTTCTTAAGAGATTTCAAAGGATTTTCAAGAGTCGAATGTACTTTTAAAAATTACAAAAAATTTTAATTAAAATGATTTTAAAACATTACAAAATATTTCCGAAATTCTCGAAAAATTATCTGGACGATTTTAATGCCATTTTTTATTTTGCAGCATTAAAAAAAATGTCAAGCATTTGAAAAAAATTCCAGAAGCTTCTCAACAATTTTAAAAGGTTTCCGACAATTTCTTCAAGATTCGTGAAAATTGTTTTCATTTTTCCTATGTAGAAAGATTTTTAAATTTTTTATTTATTATTTAAATTCTGTAAAATGAAAAAATGGTTTCAATTTTTTTTTCGATTCCACGATATTGTTTATGAATTGGTTATTCTTACGTAAGTATGAAATTCGATAGAATTGAAACGAAGTAGCTCGTAATTTTTTCTATCAAGAAAATAGGATATTCATATACCTCTTATCATTTATACACCGTTTGCTAAAAGCCATACTTCTCGCAGTACCACTCGATATTTATTTAACAATTTCTGCCTCCATTTGATCGAAAAATCCAATTTTCCTAGAGAAGCAAATTCTAAAGTAAGTACCATACGTTGAAATTGAAAAGTAATAATCTATCTAGAGGAAATATAAATATTGGTAAAAAAATATATACTTTATGAGCGGAGATACTCCAGTTCATCTGACTAAAGTTGGTTTGAACTTCTTTACAACTTAACTGCATTGCCGCCAATTTACTTTTCATTTAATTTAATTTATTCGAGAATTGTATCATGTGGGTTTATGTTTTATAGGTGGTTTAGTTAAAAATTATTACATATTTATTTAAAATTTGCCTTTGTTGCTAGAAAATTAATCTTCTTTTTTAAAAACATTATCTTTTTAAAGAAAAATTCAACTGTTTAGTTGAAATTTGAACTCTTTTGATGAAATATCATTCTTTAAAAAGGCACATTTTAGTTGAAAATTTATCTCTTTGATTGAGAAATTTACTATTTTGTTAAAAATTATTTTCATTTAATTATTAATTATTTATTTTTTTAACTGCAAATGTGACTATTCTATTTCTGGTTGGAAAATGACATTTTTGAATTAGAATTGATCTGTAAAAAGTCAATTTTTTGTTAAAAATTGAATAACTGTTGTTAAAAATTTCAGTTTTTTCATAAGAATGTCTCCTTTTGGATTACAAGCTCATTATTTATGGTAGAACAGTCTTTTTTCTATTTTGAAAATGCATCTTTTTTGGCTGAAAATAATTCTTTTTTATATAACTGACTTAAAAAAAAAAATTCGTCTTTCTCACCCGAAGACTTTACTATTTGGTTAAAAGTTTAACTATTTTGTTGAAAATTCATCTATTTTACTTCAAAGTTAAACTATTTTGTTGTTAATGCAACTGTAAGGTCAGAAATAATTTTTTTGTTTTTGAAAATGTATCGTTTTGGGTTGAAAATTAATTTCTTTTGCTAAAAGATCTCCTCACTCCTAAATCATAACTCCTAACTGCAAACTGATGACTCCTAACCCCCGACCCCTGACACTAAATCCAGATTCTAACTCCTAACACCTACCTGAATACTCATGACACCTGACTTCTTACTCATAACTCCCAACTTATGACTCCTGACTCCCAAATCCTAACTTAGTGCTCCTGACCCCTGACTCCTTACTCCTGACTCATGACTCCTAAATCATAAATTCTAACTCCTAACTAAATACTCCTGACTCCTAAATACTTACTCGTAACTCCCAACTCTTAAATGATTACTCCTCACTTCTGACTTGTTACTCCTGACTCATGACTCCTGAATGAATAATTGTAACTCCTAACTAAATACTCCTGACTCCTGGCTCCTAAATCCTTTCTCATTACTCCTAACTCTTAACTGATTACTCCTGACTTCTGACTCCTTACTCCTGACTCATGACTCTTAAATCATAACTTCTAACTACTAATTGATGACTCCTGAACCCTGAGTAATGACTCCAAAATCCTGAGTTCCAACTACTAACTGAATACTCCTGGTACCTAAATTCTAAATTCTAACTCCTCACTGAATGCTCATGACACCTGACTTCTGACTCCTAACTCATAACTGATGACTCCTACCTCTTAAATTATTACTCCAGACTTCTGACCCCTGACTCCTTCCTCTCGAATCGTGACTCCTAAATCATAACTCTTAAATACTAATTGATGACTTCTAACCCTTAAATCCGAAATTCTAACTCTTAACTCCTCAATGAATACTCCTGACACCTGACTTCTGATTCGTAACTGATTACTCCTGACTCCTGACCTCTAAATTACAACTTCTAACTAAATACCCCTGACTCCTAAATCGTAAGTAATAATTCCCAACTCTTAGCTTATGGCTCCTGACTTCTAACTCATAACCCCTAATTTTTTGTTCAGACGTAACTATTTTGCTTGATCAAACAATTATCCCAAACTCATAACTTATGTGTTTATTTATTTAACTAGGATTTTGACAAATTTTGAAATATTTCTAATAATTTTGGAAATAAATTAAATTAAATTAAATTTGAAGGGATTCCTGGAGATTTTAAAGTTTTCACAGGATTCTAACGTATTCCAAGAAATTTTCAAGGAATTCCGAATCGAAGGATTTTAATAAATTTAGGGTTCTTAAAAAAACTTAAAGGAATTCAAATTAAATGATTTCAAAATATAACGAAATATTTTAAAAATTTTCGTTAAAAAATCTCGAAGATTAAGGGCCTTTTTTATTTTGTAGAACCTGACTCCTTACTTTTGACTCATGCATCCTAAATCCTAACTCATAACTTACTCCTGACGCTTAACTCTTAAATCATAAATTCTTATTCCTAACTCCTAACTAAATACTCCTGACTCCTAAATCCTTACTCATAACTCCTAACTCTTAACTGATTACTCCTGACTTCTGACTTCTTACTCCTGACTCATGACTGCTAAATCAATAATTTTAACTCCTAACTAAATACTCCTGACTCCCGACTCCTAAATCCTTACTCATTACTCGTAACTCTTAACTGATTACTCCTGACTTCTCACTCCGTACTCCTGACTCGTACCTCTTAAATCATGACTCCTAACTACTAATTGATGACTTCTCAACCCTGAGTAATGACTCCTAAATCCTGAATTCTAAAACTTAACTGAATACTCCGAACTCCTCACTGAATACTCCTCATTCCTCACTGCATACTCTTAACTCCACACTGAATACTCCTGACTCCTGACTTTTGACTAATTAATTCTGACTCATGTATCCTAAATCCTAACTCATAACTTACTTCTGACGCTTGACTCCTAAGTCATACATTCTTACTCCTAACTCCTAACTGGATACTCCTGACTCATGACTTTAGATGAAAATTAAAATATTTTGTTTAGATCTAAGATCTTGGGAACTGAAAGCGTTTTAAATTGGATTCAACTGTTAAAGTGGTTTGCGGGTAGGAAAGAGTGAGAGGAAAATTTGAGGTGGTTTAAATTGCAAAGAGGAAGAATAAAAATTGCAGATCAAGAGCAGGAAGGTTGATGGGAGTGGGGAATGAGTAAATAACCCGGAAGGATAGGAAAAAGATAAAAAAAGAATAAGGCCTAATAGTAGAAGAGGTGAAGATAGTAGGGAGGTGGAATGTATGAGGTGTATGTAGGAGTAATTTAGAAATCAGACGAGGTAACAGATCACATGAAAGAAAATAAAGAAGGGAATTTTATAACGGAAGATTTCGATTCGATCGCAAGATATAGAGAAAGTTATTAAGGAAGAGAGGAAGAAAATCCAAAGAAAAGATACTAAATGGGGAGAAAAAGAAATTGCTAAGGAGTTTGGAAGAGATGGGATGGTTAAATTCAAAGGATACAACGATGCAGAAGAAAAAAGTTATAACAGTAAAAAGAAATTAAAAGTAAGAAGAAGAGGATATAGGAGTAATGATAAGGATATACAAAAAGTGTTAAAGGTTACACAAGGAGAAGTTAGTGGATGCGATGAGAAACATAAAGAGCCATAGAAAAAAGTTAGAAAGTAATTTAAAAAATGTAGGAAAGAGAAAGGTAGTGAAGAATAATGTAGGGGACAAGAGGAGACAAGGGGTGTGATGAAAAAAAGAGGAGGAAAATAAAAGGTTTCAACATAAGGAGGAAAATGCTAGGGCGGAAGAAGAGTAGTTCGTAAGAAGATACAAAGAAGGAGAAGAGTAAACCAGGATCATGAGACGGTAGGATAGAAAAAATATTTCATAAATGTGGTAGAAGGGGTAGAGAAGTAAGTTAGGAGAACAGAAAAAGATGTTAGTGAAAGTGTTCGGAATAACGAAAGATGTGAAGTCACCTTATGTGAATGAGATTCCAAATGAAGGCCAGAAATATAAGGGGAAAGGACCTACAGGAATAAGCGTGGATAATGTGCAGTGGCGTATGGAGAGGAAGGGAGCAGCCACAGATATGGAAAGAAGAGGTAGACCTTTAGTGCAACAACACAGCGTAAGTGATCAAATATTATAAGGGGGAGGGGGGTACTAATCCCAAAATTGTATAAATGGTAAGTAACTGTTTTAACGGAAAGGTTAAAGTAAGGTTTTAAGGGAAAAAATAGAGCTACCGAATCAGACAAAGTTTGAAAAAGGATTAGGTGATACAAAAAAGGGTACCTAAGTATTTAGAAAAAGGTTGAAGAGTTAGAAGATGGTCATGAGTGGTAAGATTTGGATTAGAAAATGAGGAAAGGAAAAGAATGTGTTGGGAAAGGAAAAAGAACAGAAAGTGGAGAACCTGTGAAAGGCAAGAGGAAATACAGGAGCATAAATGAGAAGCTTGTAAGAGAGAAAGTGAAGATAAAGGAAGCTGGCAAGCACAAAAGGTAAAGGTTATAGGGGAGGATCGATTGTGTGCCGATTGAATGAAGGGATTGAAGGGTACTAGAGGGTCAAATGGAAAAGAATCAAAGAGTAAATGTGAAAAATGGTAACGTTGAGGAAGAAGAGAAGTAAACAAAAAAAATTTTATGGATGGGAATAAATGTCAATTTAATATCAAGTAATGAATTAATCGAAATTTTGTCGTCGGAAGGAAGTACTAACTTTGGAGCTGCCTCAACCTCTTCTTAAACCCATACCATCTCAGGGTTCATTGGAGCATCAATTTCTGGAATAAGCGAGGCGCCATGCGGCATTTGCACAGAAATTCCAGAAACTTTTGGAAAGTTGTCCGGGTCTTACGGCTCTCAATTTCTGCACGCCACATGTCCGCCGCCGGCAATCTACCAATACCAACTCAGTTTGAAATCTGCGTTCTGAGTTTAGTGCATGTGGTGCGTGAAAGCTCCTTCCCTCTTTTTTTTAACTTTACAGACAAGCGGAATTTTTAATTTCCCGCGAACAAAACGACAATATCTGGCTCGAGAGTCTAGACGACGAATTTAGGAAAAGACAACTTTGCCACTGAGGAGATGCCGGAAAAAATTGTTGCTGCTTACAATAGGAATGCTTACAATAGAAATCGGGATGGACGCTTTAACTTAAATTTAAGGAAAGACTCCTGACTAAAAAAAATAATACTAAAAAAATACTAAAAACACTAAAAAAAATACTAAAAATATACTAAAAAAATACTGATACTAAAAAAATACTATACTAAAAAAATATGATACTAAAAAAAATCCTGATGAAAAAGAAACGATTTTCAAATCTACAGGGTTAACAAAAGAAATAAATAATTTTTTTTTTCTAACATTTTTTTGTGTGTGTTTTTTTAATGCTTTTAGAAATTTTTAGACATTTCAGACTTACCAATTTTCGTTCAAGCTTATTCTTACCAGTTCATTCTTTAAAGTTAGCTGGAAAATTATAATTTGAAAAAATACGAAAATAAATTTTTGAAAAACATGCTACCTTTTTGTAGACTTATTCACTTCCTGAAAGCTTTTCTAGTCTATCGTGGACCCTATCGTGAATAAAAGAGCGAATTTATAAATACGTAAGACACTGTTTGTACAAGCAGGCTTCGGACTCTCGCCACTATTGACCATTTTTAAAACTTTTTAGGGTTTCGTATCCCCGGGCAAAATTCATAATTCCTAACTCATAACTCCTAAATCATAATTCCTAACTCCCAGCTGATGGCCCCTGACTCCTGAAACTGAATCCTGACTCATTACTCCTAATTCATAAATTCTAACTCCTAACTAAATACTCCTGACTCCTAAATCCCAACTGATAACTCCTATCTCTTACCTGATTACTCCTGACTCATAACTCCTAAATCATAACTCCTGGCTACTAATTGATGATCCTTAAACCCTGACGCATAACTCCTTAATCCTGAATTCTAACTCCTAACTGAATATTCCTGACTAGTAACTCCTAACTGAATACTCTTAAATCCTCAATACCAACTCCTCACTGAATACTCCTAACACCTGACTTCTGACTCCTAACTTCTAAATTATTACTCCCAACTTATCTCTTTTTAGATTTTTCAGACTTTCCAATTTTCTTTTAAGTTTATTTTTACCAGTTTATTCTTTAAAGTTAGCTGGGAAATTATAATTTGAAAAAAAAGGATAATAACTTTTTGAAAAACATGCCACCTTTTTGTAGACTTATTGTTACATAAATTTTCAAGAAATTAAATGAATTTCCTACCAAAGAGCTGATTTTTAAAACTGAAAAAGATCAATTTTGACCCATAATGGCATAGTTGAATTTTCATTCACAAAAATTAATTTTTAATAAAAAAGCCGATTTCCTACAGAACAGTTGAATTTTCAACAAAGCAGTTGAATTTTTGACCAAATAGTACAATTTTCAGTTAAGGATT
>CAKNWT010310164.1:0-10810 GCA_932066315.1 Andricus coriarius | reverse complement strand
GCGTTTGGTGGGATCAGCAGGGTGTCGTTTACTATGAGCTATTAAAACCTGGTGAAACTGCCGATGCTCACCGCTACCACCAACAACAAATCAAATTGCGCCTTGCTTTGCGTGAAAAAAGGCCGGATTATGAAGAAAGACATGAGAAGCTGATTTTTCTTCACGACAACGCCCCATCGCACACGTCAAAAATGGTCCAAAACTACTTAAAGACACTCAACTGGGAGTTGCTACCTCATCCCGCTTATTCAACAGACCTGGCCCCTTCTGATTACCACCTGTTTTCATCGATGGGTCACGCGCTCACTGAACAACACTTCGATTCGTACGAATACGTCGGAAAATGGCTTGACGAGTGGTTTGCATCGAAAGATAAATACTTTTTTTGGCGTGGTATACACAAATTGCCCGAGAGATGGGGAAAATGTATAGCAAGCGAGGGAAAATACTTTAAATAAAGTTTATTTTATTTTCTGCAAAAAAAACGACTTTCTTTTGCCTAAAAAACAGCGGATTTAAGCTCATACACCTGGTAGTTTATAAAGTAGGCCCACCTAGCCACGCTTAACCCTCCTTAGGATAAAAACATTTAAATATGATGATTATTAACCGCGAATCTTTCATAAATAAACGAATTATTATACTTACTTAAAATTGAACAGTTTCAAGCTATAAAAGTTAAAACTGAGGAATTTGAATTGCAGAAAAGTGAATAGTACTATCCACAGTTGTAAAATTTTGATCCAAAGGTTTCTGATTGTAAGTTATTGTAGAGTGATTTTAATGACCCGCATTTACTGATTTGCAGAAATTATCTAGCCATCAATTCTGGCCAAAAATATACATTTGGCAGTAACCAAAGCTACGGACGCAAGAGTCCAGAGTTTAAATCGTAAAATTTTGACTGAATATACTTCGCTATAAATTATATGTTTACGTTATTTTTTAAGATTTCTTTATTATTCAGTTAATTTATGGCTCAAACTTTGGACTCTTGCGTCCGTAGTTTTCAGCGTCGCCAAACGGCTCTTTCAGGCCCAAATTGTAAATCCTTTATTAAAATTTGAAAGGGAGCATAAGTAAGAAAGGCGTAATCTAACATCAACGAGAAAAGCTTTTCTGAAGAACTGGCTGCAAGAGGGATTCTACCCTAGGAAAGCACAGGAGTTCGTAAACGAGCTGCGCCTGACAAAACACGTTAAAACAACTCGACCGCCGAAGGGTCGTGCTTTTACAGCGGCTTGGTCAATAAGTCTTGACGCACCATTCCCCGTGTAGTTACCCTGAGGGTGTCAAAACGACCCAAGGAAGATCAGTTGAGTATAATCCTTCCATACGCCCCAACTTAAGTTCAAACAAGTCTGCCCAGGAACACGGTAAACCAATTACAAACTGAAAATTATTCATTAAGTTTATAAACGATAATTTGAATCTCTGGGCAATTATCACATCCAAATATTAATTTACCCTAGCCTCTAAGCTTGAATTGGTGAAATTACACTAATTAAATTTTAAAGAGTAAACCGAAGTATCGGTAGCACATTCAGAAAATTAAGTCTTTTTTAAATCCACCATCGGTGATGAAGATGCTACTTTTCGTTTCACAACAGGATGGCTAAAAAACTTCACTTTCAAAATTCTCTGATTTTTCCTGACTTTTCACTGGCCAATTCTTTATTTGTCTTATTCATTAATATTTAAAGACCAGCATTTTGATCTTGTCATATTTTTAACATAAGGGATCAATTTTAAATGTAAAAGAACGAATGAAAAGTTGTTGAATTTCGACCAAATGGTTCAAATCCCCCCCAACCCCCATCCCTCCCCAATCAACCAAAAACAGTTAAATTATCAAACAAGCAACTGAATTGTCTATCTACAAAAATCAACTTTTAACCAAATATAGATAAATAGATTAAACTTTAATTAAAAACAATTAAATTTTAAACCAAATCGTTACATTTTCAAGCCAAAAAGATGAATTTTTATGAAGGTTTACAGACTTGTAACGTTCTGCCTCTAGCTGAGTCCACCGGAGATATCTGCGAATCACCATGGAAACTTTACCTCGGTTTGGAGTAACCACCTCGCGCTTACCCTGCTTGACTGTAACATTTCCTACCCTCATTTTTTTCTGTGGTGGAAGCCACTGCAAAAAATTTGATAAAAATATAAACACAAGGGAAATAAATTACTGACAAGAATATTATACAAGGATCGTCGCAAAATTTTATTTTTAAAATTCGCCTATTCTTTCTTAATCAATTTTTTATTTTATGTGTCCATTAATATATAAAAGCCGGAATCCTAATCTTGCAACATTTGTAAAAAAGAAGTTTTCATTATCGACATAAAACAATTTCAAGTTCCAATTTTAAATTTTGTATCCTTGGCAGCTATTAAAAGTGCCTCGTATAGAAATTCTCTGGCTTCTCCAAGACAAAATCTCTGACTATTCCCTGACTTTCCCTGACCAATAAAATTTCCTGATTTTTCCCTGATTTCCAGTGTTTTTCTACCTATCGGCCACTCTGTACAATTAAACTTCACAAAAAAAACAAACACTTAATTCAAGTCGAAAATTGGAATTATTTTAAGGGCATGTGATACTTCAATCGGGTTCAGTTGCCCCGGGTTTTTGTCCACAAAACTTAAAATTAGTAAAAACTGAATTCGGAGATGCTATAAAATAGAATAACGGACGTCCCCGAACTCTTTTTATAAGGGATAATAGCAAAAAATATACTCTGCTAAATAAAATTTTTCTGTATATGCACTATTAGGGGGTTAGGATCGGTTGTCAAGTCTCTGTAATTGCGATAATGTTGGTATCTATCGTACCGAGTGGCATAGAGGGCGTCCTAACGAGCATAAATTAAATTATTTATGAAATATATTTTTTGGATTGCCTACAAACAAGCTCAGTTCCGGGACATTCGTTACAATATTTTATTACTTGTCCTAAGTTTTTGACCAAAAATACTGTGTAGTTTGGAAGTAAAGCTGTGGGGAGGATTGTAACACACATAACCTCAAAATACACACATATTAATCAAATTCAGCAAAATGAAATTTTTTTAATTGTTCCACAACAGAAGACTTCGGGGACGTCCGTTAGCATGTTCGCTATCATTCCCCAAATTTTTAAGGCAAAATCTTTATTATTGTAGGAAAAAAGCCGGGGGAACCTAACATTGCTAAAATCGATAATTGTTTATGTATCACATGCCCTTAAGGTGCAACAAAAAGAAGCATATGAAACCTGAAATTAAGAATTTGTTTTAATCATTAAAGTAAGCAAACATAAAGGCTGAAATTCAGGCAGTAAATACCTAAAATTAAGGTAGTAATGAACTGAAATTCAGGTAGTAAAGACCTGAAATTAAGACGATATTTATACTGAAAAGGCAGTTTAAGGTTGAGATGACATTGAATTAAGGACACTCCTTGCTGAAAGTAGGTCGCATATTTATACTGAAATTATGCATTTCCTCACCTCCCCCCGCCCCTTCCATTACCGCGTGAGCCCTAACCTGAAATCATATAAATCATAAACATAATCTTTATAAGATCCTTTTGGGTTTCCTATAAATTCACAAGTAGAACACTTTGTCTGCACCAAGAATCTCGAAGACTCACTTTTTTATATATGTGAACAAAATTATACAATCATACTTTTCGATGACAATCTGGACAAATAACAATGTGCGTTCCTTGAAAATCTAACTTTACACGAAACATATGAGCAGATAATGCAGTCTTGACTTCGAAAAACAGTAAATAGACAGTTCACAAGTGACTTTTTAACTGAATACAATTTAAGATACACATAAAATTCGGTTGTGTTCGAGAATTTTAGAGACTTACGACAAAGCGTCACTTGAAACGCGGACTAGATTATAGAAACGGAGCAGGATGCATAGATTATTTTGTTTCATTTGACAAATGCTTCTTTCTTATTTAAGATCAGTAAGTGCTTTATGGAAGATCGTGTGTATACTTAAATTTAGTTGCTTCCTTATTTCAAGTCAAATTTCAAATTAAGTCGAATATAACTTTGAGTATTCGTTTTTAATGTGTTATAGAATGATTTCTAGAATATCTATATTTATAGAAATCTTCGAAACATTCGCCGGATTCAGGTCACGCCAAAACATAAGAATTCGAGCTGTGAATCACCCTTAAAAACTTTAAAAGAACGAATCAACTTATCGACTATTTTCGTTTAATTGTGATCGAATTGGCTCTAAAACTTTGTACCAGAGCACACTTCCAATCATTAGGATGGGAAACCCTTAGTGTTTTTTCAGTGGAGACTCTACGTTTCCAGCTTCTTTATTGAAAGAGTCAGCGAGTCACGTGGACGACTTCTGATGTTTTCTTTTCGCGAGTGCTCAGAAAGAACAAACGGCTTCAGGCTGTACACGTCGTTTCACGTGACGCTGAGCTTTTCAAGTTACCGAATCATGTTCGTTCTATCCTTAAATCGTATTAAACCCATTTCGCCTCGTTCGTCATTGGGGATTTTGTCGAGAAACTACCGATCACGTGGGCACGGAAATAATAGCTACCTCATGGTCGAAAACCTATTTTGCACTAGGGTAGATAGGAACTCAGAAGCCAGGTTACGATACAATGTGACGACCTACTTTCTTGCAAGTCTCAAAAACGGAAATACCCACCTACAGTTAACGACCCTGAGGACTCGTACTCCCTCGCGGTTGGAAGTTCCAACCGCGTCTTCCTGTGTACTTAAAGCATTGCTCAATTGTAACGTGAATTTAATGCAGAGAAGATAGTCTTGGTATGAAAAAACAAGAGTAGTTTACTTAGCTTTGACAATTTTCACTGTAATTTTAAAGAAATTAAATTTCGAACAAAAAAATAAGCTTTGGAAGAGTGCAGTTGGTCAGGGTTTATGCTGGGTTTATCAACAACTGTAAATAATCAAAAAACAAATGAATCTTCATTAATCGACAAAACCAATACTGTTTTAGTAGGTAGTTCATTCCAAATTGACTTTGGAATTCCACACAGGTAAACTTTGCATTTCAAAGCTTTTAATTATGATATGTTGCTAGTAGAGGATGATTAAGTAACAAATAATATACTGCGGTTGCTTTTTGAAAACCGATCTTCGCCTTAAGGTGGGCAGATGATTGAGATATTTCACATTTATCAAACGAATTAATTTTAACGGTTTTTTAAAAGAAATTTTATATAATATTTTTTTAATAAATATTTGAATAAAGAAAGATTCGAATAAAGAAAATTCTTATAGTGCTTTGAAAGAAGCAGGCGCGGGTCTACGATGGTGGCAAAACTGGCGATCGCCCCCCAACCCAAAAATTTTTTTTTACGAATTACAATAATTTGATATTGTTGATTATTATTTGAAAGATTGCAAAATATGTAAAATAATTGTGAATGTGTAAATAAGTATATATACACAGCATGTGTATACAATTTTCTGATGCCCCCCTCCCTGAGAAACTTCTCTGGATTCGCGCTTGGAAAGAAGCGAAACAAACGCTTTGTAATCTTTCTAAACCACTATACCAAAAGTAAGGGTCACGTGATGTTGTGTTTCATGCTGGCGCATGGCAACAAGAAAGACGGGTGGAAGTGTATGAACGCACACGTTATTGCATGGGCTACAAATATGCTTGGACGACGCTCGCTGGTTACAGTGGTTTGTTTACGAATCTTATACTAATACCTATGTGCATACATAAACCGATCTCATATCTATAAATCGCACACATTACGCTCAGACTTATGATTCCTTCTGCACTTATATACTAACGAGTGAAACGTATCACTACTTGTGAGAAACTAATAGTGCTGGGTCAAAAATGTCAGGTGCCCCGGACTTTATTAAATATTAGTATATTATCTTTAGAAATATCTCAGGGCATCTACTCAAATTCTGTAAAAAATTCCCTGACAATTCCAGGTTTTTCCTAGGTATCTATAAATTCTTCCAATGTATGATTTTCCTGAATAAGGAGCCTTTCAAGTATTAAGTCTCGTATTTTTTAGAGCGATAATTATGATCGTACATTCCATCAAAGTATTACATAGTATTTAAAAAACTCTTTTGTGATCTATCTCTGAATGGTTCAGTTGTAATTAACTGAACTCATTTAAAGCGATAAAAAATAGAAATAAATAAAGCGTGGTCCAAGTGGAATTAATTTTTTCACCAAACTTGCGCGCTCGCAAGTTTGAGCGCGCCAATGGCGCGCATCTGACGACTCCCGCACTTCGCGCTCGATAATGGGTGACTCGCGCTTCGCGCTCGAATATTTATTCTTTACACATGGAATGCTTGAATGAAACTTTATTAAAAGCATCTCACTTAGATCCCATTATTTTTATGTATCTTCATAATCTCAATTTTTTACGTAATTAAGTGTGTACGGTTAAAGATTAAATTGCTCAAAGCTCTGTAGGCTTTGAGGTACACATTCTCATTGTGATACTCGCGCTACGCGCTCGATTACTAATACTTTCTCAATCATCAATGATAAGAAGTAATTCATTCATTTTTATTTTAAATGTAATTCTTTACTATTAAGACCAATACTACGCGTCCTATGAAAAAGTTATTTGTGGACAATTTGTAGATATGTTTTAGGTGCATAATTTTTATATACTACTTTTTTTTCGTAGCTTGTGTCGTTTTTTCACAAATTACATTTTTCGTATTTTCAATCATATTTTTTACGATTGAAGCAAAAATTACGCGTGCTATTAAAAACATTTATTCATAAAAAATTAAGCTTATTGTCGTTTTATCTTTTTTCGTATCTTGTATAGTTGAACCAGAAAATGGAATTATTTATTTTTCATTATTTTTTGAGCGATCAAAATTTAAGTTTTCGATTTTTCAACAAAATTCAAAAAGTTGTTATGATAATCTTGTTGGGCTGTTAAAGGCAACGTTTTTCTTCTCTTAACTTTTTTTACATCGTGCGGTTTTTGGCTTAAAATGTTCATTTTCGTTTGTTTTTTGGAATTTTGTAAATGCTATAACTCCGGTAATTTTTCTTCTATAAAAAAAGTCATAAGAATATTTTGTTCGCCTTTTTGAGTACAATTAATATCCACCCCTAGAATTTTTAAGTATTAAAAAAAAGGTGTCAACAATTTTGAAAAAGCATTCACTTTTTGAATTTGTATCCAAAATGGCTGGCTTCATTTTAGGACAGTTAAAGAGTATACCAAAGCCCGATCCAATCTGTCAATTCTTTCGACACCATCGTGCTGACAGACTAACAATCTGCATACATCCATGCATACATACACACAGGCAGACAGACAAATTCGTCAAAATCTGTTTTCTGGGTTCACAAGGTCTCAAAACGTAAAACATTTTGCAAAAACATCGGGGGGGGGGGGGTAAAATTTTACGTAAATCTATTACCTTCTCTGATGAGGATGTAAAAATCCAACTTTTAAACAAAAATGCCTTTGACATATTGGACTGTAACCCTCTTGGGCCAGAGAGAAAAATCAGCTTCCTCATTTTTTTTAAACATTTGTTTATTTATATTTATAGTTGCTTTAAATTCAGATAATATTTAACATATCAATATTTTCAATCAAATATATATTCAGAAATTCCGGTCGAACCTCCTAAAAAATGTGCAGTTATATCACACAAAAATTTCCAACGTTTCAAGTTGATCAACTGTAAATATAAATTAATTAATGATTTTTAAAACTGAACTGTAGTTCGAGTGTTAAAAATTTCACAATAATTATTTTACAATACGATTCTAAATCTGTTATGTGGCTTTTCAAGTGTGTTTCGTCCTATAGGAAATGATACGTGGTTTCTAGAATGAGTCTTAATTTTACTTAGCAGATGTAATGGAACTGTCATTAATATTATTAAATACTTGTTCCGCGGAAATGGCTCGAACCACAGTTTCCTACCCAGTGTTGACCAAATCCCGCTTCTAAACAAATTATTTATAGTCATTTATTTATGCTATCTTAAGCATTCTATGACAGCAGATGTTTTACTTGAGACCCTTGTCAATATTAATCATAATACGTACATTTTTCTCATTTTCTACTACATTTAGATGGCTCAAGCTTTTGGACGTAGCACGTTCGCACATATTTCATTTATAGTGCATTCTTTCTTCAGTTTGACCTTTGGTTAGTGCCGTAAGAAGTTTTCGGTATTTTAAGGTCCAAATAAACAACAACGAATTAATAAAAATATATAGTTGGCAACGTTTCGGACCTCATACGGTCCCTTTTCTAGCCTGCTGAGAAACATCAGTTGAGAGCAATGAAAAAGAGCTACGTGAAAAATTCCCTTGTTATTAAATAGAAATCCATGATATTGTTTGGGAAATGTATCAACCCATAAATAAGGTTGTTTATCATGTATTTTATTAAATACATAATGAAGTTGTTCGGCTCGACTGGTATATGAATGCTAGCGTAAGCTAACATTAAAATATCCAAATTTGAGTACCTAACCATTATGTAGTGTTAAGTTATTCCCATATGTAAAAGAATAACAGTAAATTTGTATACATTTTTGTTAATTTAAAAAAATAATTGTGAAGAGAAACAGACTTCACATAAATATGGAGCGTCCTTATAAGATTCGGAAACTTCAACTTCAACTATTTATCTTAAATAATCACTGTGTAAAAATATTATTTAGTAAAGAATAAAACTAGGGAGACACAGATGAACTTAAAAAGTTACAAAACACGCTTATGTACTTTTCGAAGTTAATGCGAATTTCTGTGACCAGGATAAATATATATGAACAAAACTATTTAGATATCTAACTTTATTAGAAACAGTTTTCCGAAAGTCCTGCCTAAATATAGAATGTCTAAAAAGAAACCAATGTCTTCAATTTGAACCAGGGGTCAAAGCACTTCATTCATGTGCAATATTTTATTTTTACTTTACTTTTATTTTTATAATCAAACACTTGAAAGCTACAACTATTTCAACTTGAACAATTTTGAGTTGAAAAGGTTTCTGATAGAAATATTTGCAGTTAAAACGTCCCAATTTCACAAATAAGATACTTGGATTATTCTAAATAAAGAGCAATCTAACTCAACGCTTTTAAATCAAATTGGAAAGTGAACATTTTAAAACTTAAAACTTTACACGAAACCATTTTGAATCAGCAATGTCCTAAATTCAACAAATCTAACTTTTATAGATTCTGAATAGAACAATTTCGAACTACTAGTGATCAATTCCAACATACCATTGTATCGGAATCGAGAGAATTCGGCCAATTTCCAATTTAAATGATGTGAATTGGTAGAATTCGAAATTGCAGCGTTCAAATTTGTACGAATATAGCAATGAAGGTAACACATTTAAATTTTCACAATTCGAATTTGCACAATCTTAAGTGAAACGATTTTAATAAAATGTTTTCCAAATTAACTATCTAAAATCGAACTATTTCTAGCTATTGGAAAATTATTTTTTGAATTCACATAGTTTTTCTAATTTTATAATCAAGCCTGAAAAATTGAGCATTCCCAAATGATTAAACCGAATGATAAATTTACTTACATTTCACAAAAATATGTAAAATTTAAATATTTAATATTTGCAATATTCAACACTGAATAATAGAACATTTTTGAGGATCACAAAAGTAAACAAGAGCTAATAAGATAACAGTTTCAATTTGAAATTATCCAAATTTATAGTTTCTGTAGAAGGTTTAAATAAGATGAGGTTATTTTCCATTGTCTGACTCTACCAAGGTGCTTTCTAGTTAATATTTCCCATCAAATTATATTTTCGAAGGTTATTTTAGTATAACTGGCTTAGGTTTTAATTTAAAATTAATGTATTAGGAAATTGTTAACACACCGGCACATACAGTAATAGAGTTTCTAGTTCAAACATCAAACTAAAATTTAAAAAAACTTGGCTTCCTCTTACTCTAAAAATAACTGTTCTACTTGAAAATTCTATCAGGGAAGTATCAAGCAATCAAAACTACAGATTTCCAAATTTTACAAAATTGCAATTTAATGCGAAAATATTTGCAAGCCTTAAAAGATCAAAATTTAAGAAATCCAAATGGAAAATATAATCACCAGCATAATTTTCGGTTGTAAAATACTTTCAATTTTAGGTGTTTCAAGCTAAGAACTTTTTAATCCATTTTAGAACGTATTTTTGAAGTTACCTATTTCATTTGGCTAAATAAATATAAATTTTCTTAAATCTTGGAACATTAGTCAAGAAGCATGTGTTCGCAGATTCTGATATATTGAAAACGTCCCAAACTAAAATCGTATTTCGAAGAAAGGAGATGGAAGTTCATTGTCTTGGGTTCTTGCTCTCAATATCAGGCAAGTTGACATTACGTCCAACGAATTTACCGAGGCATTAAGCGAGCATAGGTTTACACTCCTGCGTGTTTGTGTACGCGCAAGTAAGCACAAGACTCGATCAGATGGCTAAAGCTAAGGGAACGATGGAAGGCAACATGCCAAACTGTCAGACAGCTAACAGCAAGCTGCTTTACTACACATGTTTCAGGAACCAATCCCCGTTCCCTGTATAGACCGTCGTAGCCATTGGCATGCCAATACAACATACCTACTCACTCCTACTGCTATCTGATAACCCTTTAGCATAGCGTCATGGTGACCTACTATACTGCGTTTGCTTGCACGCATACATGACACCCCCAACTACCCTGCGATAGCTAAAAGCAAACTCTGATCTTAATAGCCTTCTTCCTTTCCTACTTCGTCCCCGGTACTACGGGGTACCAAGATCCACATGG
>CAKNWT010310154.1:0-11417 GCA_932066315.1 Andricus coriarius | reverse complement strand
AATAAAACAAATTTTCAATGAAATAGTTCAATTTTCAACAAAAAAGATTTAATGCATAACAAAAAAAAATCGACGAAAATTATATTTTTAGATTTTTAGTTGAAAAAAGTAATTTTCAAGTTAAAAAAAACTAATTTTCAGACAAAGTAAAAAACTATTTAAAAAATAAAAAACTAAACCAAAAAAGATTCAACACAAAATATAGAATACAGTCAAACCTGGATTTGATGTCAATTTTGGGACTGAGGGCAATTCCCTACCAAAAAGAGACAAATTTTCAACTAAAAAAGATCAACTTTCAACAACAAATAGAATAGTTTAATTTTAGGCTAGAGAAATAAGTTTTGAACCAAATCATACAAATTTTCAATGTAATAGTTAAATTTTCAACCAAAAAGATTTAATGTATAACAAAAAAAATGGACGAAAAATTATGTTTTTAGATTTTTAGTTGAAGAAAGTAATTTTCAATTTTGAAAAACTAATTTTCAAACAAAGAAAAAAACTAAAAAACTAAACGAACAAAAATTCAACACAAAGTATAGAATAAGTCAAGCCTCGATTTAATGTCAATTTCGGGACTATTTCGGAACAGTAACATAAAATCCAGGCTTCCAGTCAGGGGTGTTTAAACCGTTTCCGGTGGATATTACTACGTGGTAAAAAATATTTTGAAATTTTTTTTTCTAATACGGACAAAAGGGTAAAGTAAATATTTAACGGAAATGAGAGGTATACTTCCGAAAAGGTGAAACAAAAAATATTTACTTGATGCTTGATCTAGGGGTTTCTTTTATACCCAAGTTGAACGCACTGAAAGGATTTTTGGCGCAGATCAATATAAATGAAGTTATTAATAATTTTGACTTTTTCTAAAAAATATGTTTTTTGTTCAAAATATCGAAAAATATATCTTTTATAATACTTTTATGCTTTTCTTCTCAAGTAAATATTTTTCGAGAAAAATTACGAAAATGAATCTTCACATTTTTTTTTACAAAAAAGTTACCACCACAAGGATGTTTTGACGAGGTCTACAACTTTTGTCAACAACATTTTTTCCAAAATCAATATCATTCAAGATATTGAAAAAAACTAATTTTAAAAAAACTAAAAATTATTAATAACTTCATTTATATGGATCTGCGCAAAAAATCCATGTGGTTCCTTCAACTAGGGTCTAAATGGAAACCCAAGGCCAAGTATCAAGTCAATATTGTTGGGTGCCCTTTTCGGAAGTATAGCTGAAAATGAGAAAGAAAGTTTGCTGTTTCACGTTAAAATAAATGTGTTTCCTGCTTACGTACTTAAAACTTTTGCGGGCCGTTGAGCATGTCGTTTAGAAGGAGAGCTTTCATGACTATTTTCACCAAAACACCCCAAGTCAACACTTCCAGTGGGAAGTAAGCACTTTTGCGTATATAGCGCATAATGATGACGCAGTTTTGAAACCAGACTTGACTGACGAAAAATTCTGAGTAGGCTGTTCTATTTTTTTTGACCCGTAGAATCCGAAAATGAAGGTCCTAAAATCGTAGCTGCTCCCCTTTCCAAGATATAGTAAAAAAATGTACTTTTTTTATTATTTTTATTGAAAATGATGCTTTAAAATGGGAAAATAAAGTTTACTATGTAATTTTGACACAAATAGTAATCATTATTATTACATAATAATATATTCAATAAATATTGCGTAGAAACTAGATAAATGTACGTGATTGTCAACGGACATGTATTATAGACTATCTCACTATCATTTTTCTATAATATAAACTACTTTATAAACTGCTATATTATAAAATATCAGTTATAATAATAATGATATATATTTTTTGAAAATATGTATCAAACATAAGTAATATATTTATTATTTTGGTTACATATATTATGTTCCAATTCATTCAAACTGAACATAAAATGAATACATGTATCTACTATTCCAGTTGAAGATTCAACATTTTAGTTGAAAATTCATTCATTTTGTTCAAAAATGTATTTTTTGTTAAAAAATTAATCTTTTTGGTTAAAAATTCAACTATTCCAGTTAAAGATTGATCATTTTAGGTAAAAATTCAACTTTTTGTTTAAAATTCAACTATTTTAGTTGAAAATTCGTTAATTCGGTGGAAAATTAATTTTTTACACTGAAACTTGAATTTGAAAATTGATCTTTTTTAATTCAAAATTTAATTATTTGGTTAAAAATTTTTATTTAAAAAAATTTTTAAATTCAACTATTCAAGTTGAAAATTTATGAGTTTGGTAAAAAATTAATTTTTTTCCACTGAAAATTGAAATATTCCATTTTGGTTGGAAATTGATATTTTTTAGTTTAAAATTCAACTATTTGGTTGAAAATAATTCTTTTTGGTTGAAAATTAATTTTTGTGTGTAAGAATTGTCTTTTTTTAGGAAATTTTTTGTTTTTCTTTTGTTAAAGATTGAACTATTCCAGTTGAAGATTCATCACCTTAGTTGAAAATTCATCAGTTTAGTGAAAAATTAATTTTTTCTACTGAACATTGATACCTATTCCATTTTTGGTTGATATTTGATCTTTGCTAGTTCAAAATTCAACTATTTAATTGAAAATTTATCGTTTTTGTTAAAAATTCTACCATTTCGTTGAAAGTCATTTATTTTTAACAAAAAGGTCTTTTTTGTTCAAATATTAATCTTTTTGATTAAAGATTGATCATTTTAGGTGAAAAATCACCTTTTTGTTTAAAATTCAACTATTTTAGTTGAAAATTAATTAATTTGGTGGAAAATTAATTTTATACACTGAAAATTGAAGTATTCCATTTTGATGGAAAATTAATTTCTATGTGAAAACTCGTGTTCCACTTTTGATTGAAAATTGATTTCTTTGAATTCAAAATTTAACTATTTGGTTAAAAAATTTTATTTAAAAAAATTTTTAAATTCAACTATTCAAGTTGAAAATTGATGAGTTTGGTGAAAAATTAATTTTTTCCACTGAAAATGGAACTATTCCATTTTGGTTGAAAATTGATATTTTTTAGTTTAAAATTCAACTATTTGGTTGAAAATAATTCTTTTTGGTTGAAAATTAATTTTTGTGTGTAAAATATGTCTTTTTTTGGGGATTTTTGTTGTTTTTTTGTTGTTAAAGATTCCAGTTGAAGATTCATCACCTTAGTTAAAAATTCATCACCTTAATTGAAAATTCATCAGTTTAGTGGAAAATTAATTTTTTCTACTGAACATTGATACCTATTCCATTTTTTCTTGATATTTGATCTTTGCTAGTTCAAAATTCAACTATATAATTGAAAATTTATCGTTTTTGTTAAAAATTCTACCATTTCGTTGAAAATTCATTTATTTTGAACAAAAATGTCTTTTTTCTTAAAATATTAATCTTTTTGGTTGAAAATTCAAATATCTCAGTTAAAGATCGATCATTTTAAGTGAAAATTCACCTTTTTGGTTTAAAATTCAACTATTTTAGTTGAAAATTCATCAATTCGGTGCAAAATTATTTTTTTACACTGAAAATTGAACTATTTAATTTTAATTGAATTTTTTATATTTGAAAATTCAACTATTTGGTTGAAAATTGATCTTTTTTATTTCAAAATTTAACTGTTTGGTAGCAATTTTTTATTTTTTTGTTGTTTAAAATTCAACTATTCGAGTTAAAAATTCATCAGTTTTGTGGAAAATTAATTTTTTCCACTGAAAATTGAACTATTCCATTTTAGTTGGAAATTCATCTGTCTTAGTTAAATATTCAACTATTTGGTTGAAAATTAATTTTTTTTGTATAGAATTGTCTTTTTTGGGGAAAAAATAATTTTTTGTTGTTAAAGATTCAATTATTCCCGTTGAAGATTCACCATCTTAGTTGAAAATTCACCAGTTTGGTGGAAAATTAATTTTTTCCACTCAACACTGATATTCCATGTTTGGTTGAAAATTGATCTTTGTTAATTCAAAATTCAACTATTTAATAAAAAAAGTTAATTTACAAAAAAATAATTTTTTCTAAAAGAAGGAGTATTTTCGCAGGGCGAAAATCACAGAATGTCTTCATCATATTACAATAAATCTAAAAAGCAAACAAATCGAAGGTGGCCTTTTTGAGAAAATTGACTTTTTATTTTTTCGAAAAATGTACGCCATTTCGGCAATTTTCAACTTTTTTCGATTTTCTTTGTGGATTTTAAAAGCGTTTAGTTCTCCCTACAAACCAACGAAATAAAATAAAATTATGTCAATTGGTTTTCAAGATACAATATTTTTGAGAAAAATTTCGGTAATTTTTACATAATTCACCTGAATATTCATGTAGCCCTAAGTTCGTAAAAAAAATTTTTTGATCAATAACAAAAAATACGTATCTCATATTTTACTTTAGAAAATAATACATTTGTTGCCCGATTTCATATGAAATCAGTCATGTATTAATTTTGGGTGCAGTGATATGATTGAATAAACTGTAACATAATGTATAAACAATATAAAAATAAATATATTACTTATGTTTGTTGAATAGCTTCAAAAATACGTATCATTATTATTATGACTGATATTTTATAATATAGCAGGTTATAAAATAGTTTATGATATAGAAAAAAGATAGATAGATAGTTTATAATACATGTCCGTTGGCAATCACGTACATTGATCTAGTTGATTTATCTAGTCAATGATTACTATTTGTGTCAAAATAACATATTAAACTTTATTTTCCCATTTTAATGCATCATTCTTAATAAAAATAATTAAAAATAACATTTATCGACTATATCTTGATAAGGGGAGCAGCTACGATTTTGGAACCTTCATTTTCGGGTTCTAGGGGTCAAAAACAATAGGATAGCCTACTCAAAATTTTTCGTCACTCAAGACAAACCTAAAGATCTCAGACGATCACCGTGTGAGATAGACAGAGGCGATCCGATTGTGTTCCATTGAGAAGGCTTTTCGTTTCGAAACCATCATACTTTCTCTATCTCTGCCTATCCAATACTTTTTCTTCTTTTTTGTTTTCTTTTATAGAAAGTATTCTACATAGGGATAACGGACTTTTTGTACGCACGGAGAGAAATAAGTTGCTGCGACAGCAATTTCTTTGCTACTCTAGCAAAATCTATTTGTTGATATGGAACCTACAAATTTCTTTGCTCTAAGTATAAATTTAGTTTGCTACTACGATTTTGCTAGCATAACAATCCTTTTTTGCTGTCGGTAGCAATCCGAGTCTACAGCAATATGGATCAGCAAAACATGTCTTGCAAAGTCTACAATTCCAAATTTGCTGTACCAGTTATTTTCAATTGCAAAATCTTGTGCCCGCTCGAGGTATTAAATCCCGGATGGTACTTTCATCCAGCCATTGTAGAGCCACAATGTTCATGGCATTGTCTATAAAATAAATAACTTAAGCGTGATTTTTAATGTAATGATTTTACGTAAATTTACAAAATGTTGTGAAAACATAACTTACAACACTTAAAATCGGCATATCTTACCTTCAAAAGTTTGGACCAATTCTTCTGATCCGAACCAACGGATCAGAAAAGATTCCATGGTCTCCTCAGCCATATCACTGTCACTTTAAATTTATTTAACCAATTAACTTTTCATTATACACTATACCTGCACGGCTACACGGTCACTACACTTGACGATTTGACTACACTCGTCGCCATATTGGTCATATTGGCGCGAATTGTAAACATTCGTTTGCAGGCCGAGCAATCTAATCAGCTGCCGCAGCAACTTTCTATGCATAGCAATGCGAATTAGTAATCAGAACAAGTTTGTTTGTAATCCTAGCAATTCATATGAACTAATTTTTTTATGACTACAACAACATGGAATTTGCTGTGATAGCAGTGATATAGCTGTAATAGAGAGTCGTATTGTTATGAGTACAAAACAGTGTTTAGCAACACGAAAATTGCTAAGCTAGCTGAACCATTTTTCTCCGTGCGGACAACTCGTGTATAGTATGTATATTATATAACAACAAGATTTATTTTCAATAGAATCTTTGTCTCTATGTTTCAGTTTGCAGTGACAATAATGTTATTTATGATGAAGAACATATACAATTCGGAGCTCACCCGGATGATTTCCCTAAACCGCTTCGGATAATCCCAACCGAACCGCATGAGAATGCACATATTCGCGTCTTGTATGATGATGATTCTGACGACCCAAAAGAAGTTGTTGAGAAGTTAGATATGATAGCAAGGGGCAAGACGATAATTGGACACGACGGCCACAGTCGAGGCTTTTACCCAAAAGTTCATCCCATATTCAATTCAAAAGGTGAAGCAGTTTTTCAACATAAAGATCACCGATCTCAAACCTGGCCAATTCCTTTTCACGCAGCTATGAAGTGGGGGTTGATGTCCCCTTCGCCAAGTGATCCAGCCTACGTTGAGAAAAACCTAGGCCAAAGGGGCGAAACAAGCCGTGCAGAAGGCGCAGGTATGAATGTTCCCATAAATAATGAAAATGCCCAACGAGTTCTTCAAGATACATCTGATCGAGAAGATGTGAGGAATGCTGGGCAAGGCACAGCTAAAGCGTTGCGTGTATTTGAAGCTTTGCAATCAGCACTTCCTCCCGAATATAGGAATCGTGGTCACGTTAATTCAGGCCAAAATGGCGAAGAAAGGAGCAGAAGACCCCTAGGCAAACCAAGAGGCAGACCTAAAGGCAGTGGCAGAGGAAGCAGCAGCAGTAGCAGCAGCAGCAGCGCCAGCAGCAGACCCGGCGAAGAAATCGTCAAAAGACCCGTAGGCAGACCAAGAGGCAGTGGCAAAGGCAAAGCCACACAATAAAATATAAGTTCATTTGTACCGACGACAATATGTGACTGATGATTCTCCACTCATCGAGTCTCGGACGTTAAGAAGATATGAGCGTGGTTAGCGCTCGGATGGGTAACCGTTCATGATTTTCGTTTAGTCATGTTTTTCACTGCATTTATCTACGGCCGAGCGGAGGGTTTCGACTTCGAGGATAAATGTCTACAGTCGATCATATCAAATGTGTACATTCAAACTTAACTGCAGGTAACCGTCTGTTTTTGGGAAAGGTTTTCTGCAGTTTTCCTCTCCCTTGGTCTAAATTGTAAGAAAATGCTAGTGTTTCTAATAAAAAAACGGCTGCAGACGGTAGGGAACACTTTGTATAGTAATTATGGGTTTTCCGTATGCAAATATTCAAAATCTATGTAGGTGCTGGTAATAAAAATAACTCTAAAAAAATAGTTGTTTCTTTATATTCCGAAGTCATCCTCTAAAAAATTAAGTTATATTGCTGCAATATCAAAAGATTTTTGAAAATTACCATTATCTTTCTCTAAAAAATAGATGCGTCACGATAATCTTTAAAGCATTTTTGTCGCTTTTCCTAAATGCTGATTGGTATAGGGGGTAGGGGGTCATGTGTATGATTACGAATGATTATATACAGGAAGGGGGTATTGTTTGAGTGATTACGTAATCATATGTTTAGGTTCCTGTTTTCATAAATCTCTTCTTTCTTTAATCTTTTTTAAATATTCCGCGCGCATGGAACAAAAATTTCCTATTCTCTAAATCCGAATTAGTAGAAATTTTACTAATGCAATTAGTAGCATTGTATCTGACTTTTAAATTAGTAATTTTATCAGTTTTCACTAAATGACATGGTAAGATTTATGCTACTAAATGAATTACTAAGGGTATCCTACTAATCTGCTTAGAAGTACCGACTTACTAATTCAATGAGTAGCAGGTGCATGCATTGCTATGGAAACATAATTTAATAATTTTTTAAATACTTTCGGCTGGTTTTTGAATTTTAATTGAGAACGATAATGTTTTCATAATTTATATTACAAGTTTATATAGTTATATTAATAATAATTGTGTATGAACAATGCAAAATTTAAATCTGAAACGGTATTGGGATGCAATACACCATCTATTTTTTCAGTACAGCCAAAATGTGAACTCGTGAAATAAGGTAGAATAACAGCGTCCTCAGAAATTAAAATTATTATTATTGTATAAAATCTTTGATAGAAAATAAAATGAGATTTTTCTTAAAATTTTAATTATTTGTTCAAAGTACAAAAAAATTGGTTTGTCATAAAATCATTGTATCGATGATTTTTAAGTCTTTTTTCATATTTCAAACTTATCACTTTTGAGGCAGCACTTATAATCATCAGATCCAGTTTTCCTAAGCGACAAAAATTATAACTTAACCTAAATTTTAAACAGAATTAAAAAGTCTTTTGTCTTCAAAAAAGCCTTTTTTGAACCACCGTATTGGCAAACTTAGGATAATTTAAAATAAAAGTATCTACATACTTCAAAGCGCGAAAATTTTAATTTAGTTTATTTAATTTTTTAACGTGAAAATTTAATTATTATGTTTGATAATTTATCGCTTTTAGTTGAAAATTCAATTATTCATCTTTTTTTTTGAAAATTCAATAGCTCGTTTGCAATTTTTTATCTCCCTTGACGACTGAAAAATCTTTTTAAGTTGAAAATTAAAATCATGTCGAAAAGTACTTTTTTTTTGGTTAAATTCAACTGTTTCTGATTAAAAATTAATTTTTTTGGTTCGGATAACTAACTACTTGATTTTTCGTTTAGAATTCTTTTTTTTTTGGAATACAAAATTTAATTTTATGAGTTGAAAGTTAAACTATTTTGTTGAACATTAATTTTTGTTGCTTCAAGATTCATCATTTCAATTAAAAATTTATCTCTTTGGTTGAAAAGAGAGCTATTTTGTTGAAATTTTTTTTTTTTTTTAAACGGAAAATCAATTTTTTTTTAAACTGAAAATGTAATTATTCCAATTGAATATTCAAACATTGTAGTTAAAAATTCATCACTTTAGTTGAACATAATAAAACATTTTTAATTGAACCATCCAATTTCTGGTTGAAAAAATTATCATTTTTAGTTGAAAATTAAACTATTCCAGTTAATGATTCATCATTTTAGTTAAAAATTTATAAGCTTGGTTGAAAATTAATTTTTTTAACCGAAATTTGAAACTGAAAACTTGAATTTGTGTGCTGAAAATTGCTATTTTTTGTTAAAAAATCAAATATTTCGTTAAAAATTCATCTAATTCGTTTGTCTTTTTTTGTAGGAAATTTTTTTGTTGAAAATTATTTTTTTTAACTGAAAATTAAACTATTTGGTTGAAAGTTTGTCTTTTTTTAGTTGAAAATTCATCTCTTTTCTTAAAAAACTTATTTTTTGGTAAAAAATGATTATTTACGTTTCAAAATTAACCTTCCTGTTTGAAACTTTATCTTTTTAGTTGGAAGTTTGAGTATTCTAGTTAAGGGTTGAAAGTTATTCTTTTTTTTTAAATGCATGCTTTTGGATCAAAATTCATCATTTTAGTTTGAAATTTGTAGTTTGTTTCTGAAATATTAATTTATTAACTGAAAATTTAACTATTCCATTTTTTGTTAAAAATTGATATTTTTTATTCAAAATTCAACTATTTGGTTGAGAATTCAGGCATTTTGTTGAAAAATCGTCATTTTTTTGTAGAAATTTAATCTTTTTGGTTCCAAATTCAACTATTTGGTTAAAAATTCAATTACTTCGTTATAAATTCAACTGTATTTCGTTGAATAATAATTAATTATTTTGTTTAAAATTGAAATATTTTGTTGAAAATTCGTCTTTTTGAATTTAAAATTCAACTATTTGGGTGAAAGTGAAACTGTTTCTGGATTGAGTTAATTCATTTTTTTTAATTCAATCATTTTGGTTAAATTTCGTCGCTTTTGCTTGAGATTTTAACTAATTTGCTGCAATGCAACTGTTTCTTTAATAATTTATTTGTTTTGCTGAAAATGCAAATGTTTAATTGATAATTTATCTTTGTATATCTTAAATGCATGTAGTTGATTACAAATTCAACCATTTTATTGAAAAATCGAATAATTTCTTAAAAACTTTTTTTCATTGTTTGAAAATTTGGTTGAAAATTCATATTTTCGAGTTGTAAATTCAAATGTTTTTTACAGAATTAGCCTTTGTGGTTTACAAATTCAACAGTTTGCTTGACATTTTTTTCCCTCTTGACTGAAAAGTATTTCCTAGTTGAAAATTTAAATCTTTTGTCAAAAATTCGTTATTTTAGATGAAAAGTGACCTATTTACCTATGTTGTTAAAAATTTAATTATTTTGTTAAAACTGTAACTATATTTTGTTAAAGAATGTATTATTTCATTTAAAATTGAACTGGTTTTTGAAAATTCATCTTCTTGGATACTAAATTCGTTCTTCTGAATTGAAAAGGAAACTTTCTTCTACAGAATTCGATTCTTTGTATTAAAAATTCCACTATTTGGATGAAAAGCGCAAACGCTTTTGGTTGATGTTTAAAAAATTTAGTTTAGAAATTCAACCAGTTAGTTAAATGCAACCATTGTATTCAAAATTCAACTTTATTTTTAAAAGGTCATCTTTTTTGTATTAAATACTCATCTTTTTTGGTGAAAAAGTTTAGTTAAAAATTCAAATATTTGTGGTTCAAGTTATTTATTTATTTGAAAATCCAAAATCTATTTTCAGATACTGTGTCAAAAAAAAACGCAAATAAAATTTAAACTGTCATTACAAGTTCTACTAGTTGATTACAAATTTAATTATTTTGTTGAAAATTCAAGTGCTTTTAAAAAGTCATCTTTTCTTGTAGAAAGATAATTCTTTTTATTTGAAAAGTCTACAATTACATTTTAGGTACAGAAGTCATTTCGTTTGATTAAGAATGCTACTATTTGATGGACAGTTTCATTATTTAGTTAAAAATTCAACTATTTTATTAAAAAATCATCCATTTCATCAAAGATGCAACCGTTTTGTTAATCATTCATCTTATGGTGTGAGAATCATCTTTTTTGGTACAAAATTATTCTTTTATGGTTGAAATTGAATTTTTTTTAATTGAAAAGTCGAACATAATATTTTTTGTCCCGAATTCATCTCTGTCTATTAAAAATTCGGGTTAAAATTTTAGGAATGTGGCTTAAGTCTATACAAATTTTACATAATTATATAAATAAAGCGACATAAGCGTTTAAAAGTCAAACAGGAAAACTGAAGCTAAACTCGGGCCTATTTGTCATGTTTAGTTTGATTCATCTTCAAATTGCGTGATATCAAACAATGTTACATAGAAACTAAGTTTTTATTATTTCATTATGACAGTTCAAACAATTATTATGCGAGTTTAATCGAAATTTCTAGAAAATTATGTGTATTTAAGTTGAATAGCTTCTTAATCAATAAGGTGTCTTTTTCACGCGTTTCAAATGATAATAACAGGAATTGATTGAATAATAATCAGATTGAAAAAATCAATAAAATGAATTGTAAATGATGTCGCAACAATGTAATCA
>CAKNWT010310125.1:0-10255 GCA_932066315.1 Andricus coriarius | reverse complement strand
TCAAAATATTTTTCACCACGCAGTAAAATCCACCGGAAACGGTTCATGCGCCCCTGACTGTTTACGTTCGGAGTGATCCTAACTCCGGGGAGTTAGGTCCAAGGTCAGCCCCAAAATCAGGCATATCTCCAGGGCACACTGTAATAAAAAATTCTAAATCTAAATTCTATTTAATTTCATTGACAAAACGTAGTTTCCTCGCTGCCCCACGCCAGCCGACTTAATTCGCTAACAATAATGATTTAAAAAGTATTCAGAGGTAATAATATTGATAAATTAATAATTATTCAGATATTCGAAATAATTAAAAATAATTTTAAGTGTTAAAAACAGTTAAGAGAATTTATAATTATTTGAAAGAATTTAAAAGAACTTATTAAATTGAAAAGAGTTCAAACTAATTCAGATAATTTAGAAAAATTCAGAGAATTGAAGATGAATTCTAAAGGATTTAAAAAAAACAATTGGAAGTATTTTATTCCTTATATATCATGAATAAATGCTCATGTATTATAATATATATTTTTTCTATTGAATAAGAGTTAAAATGCTCAAAGAATGTAAAAAGACTTTTAATTTTTGAGTTCCATTATATTCTTTGGACTCTGTTTTTTATTTTTTTTTATTTCTCGTGAAATATCTTGAATTTTTTATTAGTTCTTTGAGTTGGCATACATTTTTTAATTTATTTAGATTGTATTTGGAAAGCTAAATATAAAACGTTATCATGTCTTTCAACAAATGCTGATACTTCGAGTGTGTGGCAATTAATGTTTGTCCTTCACAATTGTACAAATTGTCATAAATCCCACTAATTTACAAGGCAGAATGAGATAGCGATTATAACTATATAAAGTGAAACATTTCTAACAATGCTCATCACTTAAGATTTTTATCGAAATTTTCTAAAATTGGATTTTTTTATTTAAGAAAAATGTGGACCCTAATAGGCATACTGTGTTTCATCTTAGTGATTTGGCCTAATCCTATTGGTAAATATAAAATATATAAAAAGTAACAGACTTTTTTCGGCTCGAAACCGATTTTCTAGATAAATCTGCTGCACGAATAATATATTGCCGATTTTTTGCAACTCGAAATTAAAACACCGAATTTTTTTGCTACTCGAAATTGAAGTACTAGGTTTTTTTCGCTATTTGGATTATAGATTCCCCATTTCTTTGCTCCTCGAAATTAAACTGACAGCTTTTTTTCTACTCGAAATAGAATTTGTAGATTGATCTGCTTCACGAATAATATATTCTTGATTTTTTGCTCCTCGAAATTGTAGATTAATCTGCTAGTCTTGAATCTGCTTCTTGAAATTAAAGTACTAGATTCTTCGCTACTCAAATTGCAAGTTCTAAATTATTCTGCTACTTGAATAATAGATTCGTGATATTTTTTGCTACTCGAAATTAAATTATTAGATTTTTTGCTACTCGCATTTCAAGTTCTAGATTATTCCACTACTCGAATGATATATTCCTGATTTTTTGCTCCTCAAAATTAAAACACCGGATTTTTTTGTTACTAGAAATTAAAGTACTGGGTTTTTTTGCTACTCGAATAATAGACTCTCGCTTTTTTTCCTCCTCGAAGTTAAAGTTCTAGATCTTTTGCTACTCTAATTGCAAGTTCTGCATTATTCTGCTACTTGAATAATAGATTCCCAATTTTTTGCTCCTCGAAAATGAAGTACTGGATTTTTTGCGACTTAAGTTCGAAGTTCCAGATTATTCTGCTACTCGAATAATAGATTCCCGATATTTTTTGCTTCTCAAAATTGAAGTATTAGATTTTTTTCCTATTCGTATTTTAATTTCTAGATTATTCCAGTACTCGAATAATATCTTCCCTATTTTTTGCTCCTCGAAATTAAAACACCGGATTTTTTTGCTACTCGAAATTAAAGTACTGGGTTCTTTTGATACTCGAATAATAGACTCTCGATTTCTTTACTCCTCGAAATTAAATTACCGGATTTTTTTTCTAATCGAAATCGAATTTCTACATTAATCTGCTACATAAATAATATATTCCCGATTTTTGCTCCTTGAAATTAAAGTACTAGATTTTTTGCTACTTAAATTGCCAGTTCTTCATTATTCTGCTACTTGAATATAGATTCCCGATTTTTGTCTCCTCGAAATCGAACTATTAGATTTTTTTGCTACTTGGATTTTAAGTTCTAGATTATTCCACTACTCGAATAATATATTCCGAAATTTTTGCTCTTCGAAATTAAAATACCGGATTTTTTTTCTACTCAAAATTAAAGTACTGGGTTTCTTTTGCTACTTGAATAACACAGCTCCACAAAAAAATCAATAAAATTATAATTATAAAAATTATAATTATAAAAAAATCAATAATAAATCCTCTAGCCATTGACTACTCAAACCCAAAAACTCCTTATCCCCAAAATTCCATAACCCCAAAATTGGATGGGAAGAGAAAGGAAAGGAATAGGGAGGGAATAGGTTTGGATGAGATGTGATGAGATGGGACGGGGTGGGAAAGGAAAGGAATAGGGATGGGATAGGATTGTATATGGGATGGGAAATGAAAGGAATAGGGGTGGGATAGGATTGGATGGGAAGGAAAAGGAAAGGAATTTGGAGGGAATAGGTTTGGATGGGATGGGGTGGGAAAGGACTAGGATTAAGAATGTGATAGAATTGGATAATATGGGATAGGATGGGAAAGAAAAGGAATAGCGATGGGATAGGACTGCAGAAATAAGATATGAAAGGACAGGAAATGAATAGGAATAGGTTTGTATAGGAAGAGAAGGGAAAGGAATAGGGAGAAAATTGGTTTGGATGGGATGGGATGAGATAGGATGGGGTGAGAAAGAAAAGGAATAGGGATGGGTTAGGATTGAATTTGGGATGAGATTTGTATAAGAAAATCAAGGAATAAGGATGGGAAGATAAGGAATGGGGATGGGATAGGATCGGATGGCAAAATAAAGAAATAGAAATGGGATAGGATTGGATAGGATTGGATGGGAAAGGAAGGGAAAGGGATTAGGAGGAAATAGGTTTCGATGAGAAAGGAAAGGAATAGGGAGGAACTAGGTTTTGACGAGATAGGAAAGGCATAGAGATGGGATAGGTTTGAAAGAATGGGATGGGAAAGGAATAGGGATGGATCGGAAAGGAATAGGGATTATATGGAAAAGGAAAGGAATAGGGATAATATAAGAAAGGAATAGGGATGCGATGTAAAAGAAATAGGGATGAGATAGGATTGGATGAGATGGGATGGAAAAGGCAATGAATAGGGATGAGAAAGGATTGTAAGATGGGTTGGGAAAGGAAAGTAATAGGATAGGTTTAAGGATTTGAAGGGCAGGGAAAGGAATAGGGAGAGAATAGGTTTGGATAGGAAGGCGAGGGGAAGGATGGAAGGAGAAGGTAAGGCATGGGACAGGATAGGAAGGAAAGTAAAAGGGACATGGATGAGTAGGAATAGGGTGGGATAGGATAAGAAGGGATAGAGCAGGAAGGGAAGTGTTTTACGGTTACGGCATTTTGAGGTTATGGGGTTCTGGGTTTAAGGGGTTATGGGGTTATCGGATCATTGGGATTGAGAGATCAAAGCATAGAGGATTTATTGTGTTCTTGGACCTATTTTTGAAGGTTATGGAAAATCCTGACGTGACGGGGTTAAACGGACCCCGAATTTAGATTCAGGGACCCCGAAAACATATGATTGACATAGTCAGACTCCAGGGGTAATTTTCTCCATTTTTTGTGGAGCTCTGGATTTTTTTGATTCTCGAAATTAAAGTACTGGATTTTTTTCTAGTCGAAATCGAATTTCCAGATTAATCTGCTACAAGAATAATATATTCCTGACCAAACTTTAATTTCAAAGAATTTTACAGAATGTCTCCCGGAAATTGTTGTCCAGAATCACCCAGATTCACACCATATTCAGTGTAGATGGTTCTCGTGCTTCAGGTGTCGCACCAGGCGTTTAGAATAAAACTCTAGAGGAATTCTTTTAGGAATGATCTCCAGAATCGTCCAAATTAACTACAAAACCAGTGTAAATTGACCCTGTGCATAAGTAGATGATTTAGGTCCTTAAAATAACAATTCACAGAAAATCTGCGAGAAATTAATGTTTCTTTATTTTGCTTTCCTTAACGTCTTAAGTGTGATATCTGGTTAAAGGCGTTGAAACGAAGCCCCAACCTTAACCACCGTCAAAATTATTTAGGATTCCTCAAAGACTATGTCGTTGTTGACCCCAGCCAGGGGACTTGTCAACTCGGTGCGTCGTAGCACGTGGTAGCACGCCAAAATATTTTAGGATTTTGAGTCGACCTTATATTAAAGAAGAGTGTTTATCAAAGTACGTTTGCTCCTGACGATGTCAAATTATGGCGTCAGCTTAAATTAAGAAAAGAAAACTCTGATTAGGGTGAAAGGGTGAGGGAGAGGTCTGCTCAGCTCATTCTATTCCCCCTTGGAGTCGCATTCGCTATGTTTTGCGCTCTCCAATTCCCCCTTTAAGTCTCACATAGTAAACGCGCTGTAAACCAGAGACTAGAAATCGGAAGTTCTTCCACATCAAACTTTCCCGTAGAACTAATTCAGAAGTCACCTGGTTCATTTCCCGGATCGACCTGACGAATTTAACAAGTGGTCTAAAGAATGCTGGACATCGGGCTGAGGTTATTCCTCGTGTTTTGGTACAGTCCTCGAAAAATTGACTTGCTTGCACCCCGATGTTAACCGAATTTTCTTAAAATTAATCCTTACTAACTAACATCCATCCACACCTTACCTCTATAACCGTTCGCTTTTATTGCCATGACTTCGTCGCGTCACCGCGCATGCATGTCCCTACTTTCTCGCCTTGCCTCACACTGCCGAACCCTTCACTTATGGCACCGCCCTTTTGTTTCTTTTTCCTCGCATGAATACCTTTATGCTTATCCCACTCCTTTCCTAATGAAACCCTCCATGCTAGCACAACATATTCTCCATAAGTTTTCTTTTCTCTCTTTTCCCACACAAATATTGCGCTCTCTTACGTGGCAAAATCCACCCATAGTTCCCATTTAACCTTGACCCCTTGACCTTTCTCTTTCACAAGCAGCCCTGTTGCAAAATCTCCTTTGCGTCTTGCAGCGACTTTACTTTCCGAGTGCCCATACCCTAACTCCTCCTACCCTAACTCCACCTACCACTCCGGCCTCAAGTTTACTCTCCATGTCCATAATTGAAAAAAAGGGTTGGGCTAAGTGGATACTCTTGCCTCAACGCCCTATCTATCCACCCCCCCCCCCCCGAAATCACTTTCCCCTTCTCTCAGCCCATATTTCTTCTCTTCATATACCTATATTAATCTCTTGATCAAGCCTCTTTCGACTCCTCTCTTACCCAACGCCTCCCACAACCTTCTGCTAAGAAACGAAGGGAACTCGTCCTTGAGATCCACGAAAAACGCATACACTTTTGGCCCACTATTCGCTGGTTCCCTGCCCACAGCGTACTAAAAGAAAAAAATACTGTCGATAGTGCTCCTACGCGCCCTGAATCTTGCGTGCGTCTTCGGAAATATCCTTTGTCTCTCGACATCATTTCGCAGCCTCTTCGACAACATCGTCGCGTATACTTTGTACGCCGTAAATATTATTATAATCCTGCTATAATTTGTCTGCCTATCCCTATCTCTTTGTTATATAAGAATACAGAATAATATAGATGAATAATTGAGAATAATATTGTTAAATTGAATAGAAATATGATAGGATTGCATAGAATTGGATAGGAAGGGAAAGGAATTGGGAGGAAATAAAATTGGATGTGATGGGATTGGATGGATTGGATGTTGATCCCTTCCCCATCATAATTTCTTCACTACCTTCTTCAGCTTCTCCCTAATCGCTTGTGTACTGAACAGCAACATTAGTTCTCTTCCGCCTATACCTGCTGCATTTCACCTTCTTACCTTCCTTATATGTTCCTCTATCTCCTCGTCAAGTAACTCCACCCCTCCTTATTTCCTTGTTCTTCTACTTCCCTCATTCCTCTTACTTGAACCTGAGCCCTGAAACGATTTTTTAAAAACACAATCCACTCTTTACTCCCTATCATCTCACTTATGCTCACCCTACGCTAACACCTTTCACACGTTCCCATCTGTGTTGATACTTCCCAACTTATCTTCCCGATCTTTCTTCCCTTCCTGCTCTTTCTTTTTATACATCACCCTAAACTTCTTCCTCATCTCTAGGCAGTTCCATCTTTCCACTTCTTGTACTACCTTCTCACCTTGCTGTTCCTCTCTTTACATTCCCTATCCCACCACGGTTTCGCCATTCTCTTCTTATTCTTTCTACACACCTTCTTGTGCACACGCCCTTTCACTTTGCCTTTCAGATCCTCCCATAGTTGTTCTAACGACACCCCTTCAAAGGGTACCTATCCTAACTTCTCCTGATATTTCTTCAGCGCCTTCCTCCTTCCTTTGCCTACTTCCTTTGCCTGCTTTCCATCGCCCACCCATCTTATTCACAATCTTGATGGCTGATGGTTGGATTCTACTCACCCTTCTACTGCGAATATCTTCGTCTTCTCCCAAACTTGCATATTCATGAGCACATAGTCTATCACCCATACCCAACCTCTTGCTGCACATGTTCCAAGGTAATTTTTCTAATTTATGCAATACTAAAAAAACCCAAACGTAAAATTGTTATATCCTTCAAAGTGACAAAAAGTTCTAATTTTTATATTTTGTGACGTGGTATTTATTACGACACATGGAAATTAATAACAGCACAAATAATTGATTTTGAAGTTAAATAGATACCTCTTCGAACACTGAATCAGAAAATGGTACCTAAGATGGTGCTGCTCTATACCAACCGTCATTAATTTGCTAACAATCTGCGATTGAATGAATTATTGTTTCAGTTTAAACATAAGTTTTCGCGGGATGTACAAAATAATACATTTGGCTAACGAACTGGAAAATCTCCTTACAAAATTTGCGCATTACGTCAGAAAAAATTTATTTTTACAATGTATGAGACAGAGAACTTGAAAACGACGCTTGCACAAACTTTAATCAACGTAGACTTGCTCCCAGCTCGAATTGGTAAAGTTAAAGATTGTATTTAATCAATTTTTGTAATTCTTATGGAATCTCTTAAATTCTTCTTTAGTTCTTTGAATTTGTATAAATTTTTTTCAATACGCTGGGATTTTGTATGAAAAGCGAAAGACAAAACTATTACTATTGCGTAGTAGTTATTTGTGTTCCTTCATAATTGTACACATTATCATTCATCTCAACTATTTAGAAGGAAACACGAGATAGCGATTATAGTCATATAAAGTTGAACACTTTTAAAAACGTTCATTAGTTAGAATATTATCGATATTCAACAAAAGTAGATTCTTTTATTCACGAAAAATGTCAAGCCTAATTGGCATACTGGTTTTCATCTTAGCTATTTGCCCTAACCCTACTGGTGAACACACTATCTATAATTTAAATTCTGGTTTAAGGAACAGTATATTTATTTCCTATTCAAATTATTCCAAATGAAAGTATCTCTTTTTTAATGGTAATCCGACCAATTAAAAATTTTAAAGGAATTTGCTACTCTGAAAAAAATAATTGGACTCCACTTCCGCAGAATTCGAGACAAGTAATTCTAAAGAATTTCTAGAGGAATTCTGGTCGACTTTCCATACATTTTTTTACATGAATTCTGCAAAATTTAAAAGACCAAAAGTTGTATTCCTCTCATCTATCCCAGACTTTCTCCAGACGTTACACCAGGTCAATAATGAAAAAATCTTCGATGATTTGTAAATAATTTTTACAAAATGGGTAACGTCGGACCACTTTACTCGCAATACTTTGATCTTAGTGCACAAACTGTTATATCGAGCGTCTAAAATAAAATTCTACGTGAATTTCCCTAGAAATTGATGTCCAGGATCACCAGAATTTTCAACAAAGTCAGTCTAGATGGTCCCTGTTGAAATCAACACCCAACCTGAAAATTGAATTGCCAAATTTTACTCCATAATTACTAGAATTAAATCTGTTTATATAATAATAATTAGCGTCCATTCCTGTTTTGAATCAAATATGTATTCGTAGTGAAAAATTAGTTAGCTTCAATAGTTTCTGTGTAAAACATTTTTTTGTGATGCTCGGGTTAGAATTGAAAAACGTTTCATGCAAAGACTGACATATTACCCTAAACGTAAAAAATATACAGAATTTGTCAAAGATTATATCGTTGTTAAACTGGTGCAACATCCGGAAGCTACCAGAGCCACGGTTTAGAGCTCCGACAAGTTGGGGAAATTTCTACTCAGGTTGCCTAGAAATCGAAAGTTTTTCAAGATCCAACTTCCTCGTAGAAGTCATTCAGAAATCACCTGAATATTAGGTACATTTCCCTGATCGGTCTGAGGAATGTAATGAGTTGTTCAAAGAATACTAGACATCTTGTCACGCCCAGCTTGCTAAGCATGATAATTAGACTGTCCTGAATATTTTTCCCTGGACCAGAGGTTTTCCTGGTTTCAATACTCGCGAAGGCCATGCATGGCTGACTTCCCCGTAAAAGTTGTTCGGAAGTCACCCGAATATTAGGTTTATTTCCCGGATCGACAAGAGGAATACAAATTGAGGTCCAAGGAAAGCTACACAATGGTTCGACGTCCTGCCTCGTATTTTGATACTTTTGAAATTTTGCAGAATTCATGTGAAGATATTTATAGAAAGTCGACTGGAATTCCTGTAGAAATTCTGTAGAATTACTTGTCTTGAATTCTACGGAAGTGCAGTCCAATTATTTCTTTCAGAGTAGCAAATCCCTCAAACTTTAAATTATAGATAGTATATTTACCAATAGGGTTAGGGAAAATCGCTAAGATGAAACACAGTATGCCAATTAGGCTCCATATTTTTCTTGAATAAAAGAATCCACTTTGGTCGAATTTCAATAATAGTCTCACTAATGGACATTGCTGAAAGTGTTTAGCTTTATATGGCTATAATCGATATCTCACGGTTCCTTCTAAATTATTGAGATTTTTGGCAATGTGTACAATTATTAAGGAACACAATTAATTACCACGCAGTAGAAATAGTTTTATCTTTCGCTTTTCATATACAATCCCTGCGAATGAAAAAAATTAATACAAATTCAAAGAACTATAGAAGAATTTAAGAGATTCCACAAGAATTTGAATGTTCCGGGGAAACACAACACATGTTTCAGGAAAACTGTAGCTATTTATAAAATACCAAACAACTCAAACGTAAAATGGTTACATACAAAGATATTTCTATTTCATGTAGAACCGACAAAATACAGCATGTTAGAAACAATTTAATTATCAAATAATTATATCACAAATATAATGTATATGTATATAAATATGATCTTTCTTGTTGCAGAGTTAACTTCGGAGTCCGAATATGAACCTGATGACGGCCGTGTTGCTGGTGTGTCTCGTAGGAGACCTTTTTCTCGAAGAAATCATGAACCTGAGAATGACCTGAGACATTCTCCTGTCGAGGCTCCTCTTCGTGCCAGGTCCAGGTCTCCTACTGCCATTCTCCGTCTTCCTCCCAGGTTTAGAGCTTCACCTAGATGTCTTCCTTCTCCTGACGGACTAGGATGTGGACTTGAACAACTCAGTTTTATTCGGCTCATTCCCCATTGTAATCGGAACCAGATATTTAAACTTCAAAAATACACTTTTCCTACCGATAAATCACTTAAAATGTCAATGGGAAGGTCTGGGTTTATGCCTATACTAACACAAGAACAAATTGTACTATCAACATTAAATGGTTACGCTTTTGCAATATTAGAGAATAAGAATTTTTTTACTGGAATATATAAAAGTATTGCACACGGTATGAGACGTGTTAAAGTAAATATGGATAGCCACAATATTACCCGGTTGAATCAAGAAGAGATGGATTGTACTCCAGTAGGATTTAGGCAAACAATCTCGTCGAATTATAGGGTACTTAATATAGACTTTACTCACCTACACCAATAACTAAAAGAAAATGTGAAACTAAAATAGAACCCTTCCGACCTTTATTCGAATGAAAATGTTTTATGTAACTGGTAATTACATTAAAAATTCAGTTTGTTATCGGCCTTGATGCTTTAATCTGTGATCAATGCCCCAGTCAGTCTTTTTCGGAATCAGATAACAAAATTTGCTCGCCTTCAAACAGTTTA
>CAKNWT010310092.1:0-13121 GCA_932066315.1 Andricus coriarius | reverse complement strand
AAAAAATATTTAAAACAAAATTATAATTACTAAATTTATTTTTAATTTTGTAAATTACGATGAAAACATCTTGTTTGTAATTTGTTTCAGAATAAATTAGGGAAACTTATAGGTGCAATGAAGATGAAACGAGAATATAGCAGACTGAAGATGTATTTGTTAAGTTTATTAAAATACACACAAGAAAGAATAATTATCTGATAAATGTAGATCTATTCTTTCTTTTTAAAAAATCGATCTATTCTCTCTTTTAAAATGAATCAGTTGATACAGAATTTATAAATAATTTCTACATGTGAAGTACAATGATTCTAAGTCATTCACGTATTAGATTATATAAAATTAAAATCTAAGTAACGCTAGTGAAAATGATACCTGTTATTTTTACTTTTTTTTTGTATTTTACGGATTTTGCAGCTGCAACTGATTACTCAGTTCTAGTTTATTATTTCGATTGAAGGGTATTTACAACTTCAATATAATATTGATCATCCTCAGACCTCAGTGTTTGGTCTTTGATATACTAGCCCTGAAATTAATAGAAAATATTATATAAACATGTATGATTTTATAAACTTTAAATATTTTTTGTACATTTAAGAACAATTATAACTTAACATTTATTGCAAAATATTATATTATGTAAGAAACCAATATATATTTTCAAAATTGTATAAAAATTCGCTTACGACTGCATTTGTTTGCTGCCACTTAAAACGACAAACGGTGACTGTGTTTCCCTTTGTTTTGCTTGTAGTAAATTCAGAGTTCCCAAAGGAGTGTCCGTCGATGGCATTGTTTTCATAAGTCCTTCTGTCACCGTTTTCTGCATTCGTTTCTCAACCTTTTAAAACATATGAAAGAAATTTTATTTAAAACATTTAGCATAAGAAATTAAAAAAAAAAGTGTCTATCCAAAGGATGATTTTAAACTTTCTGTTTTCTCCCGATCAATTTTTAATCTGTACATTCTGCGAATTATATTTCTTCTTGAAATTTCCATGTCTTAACTCAGAATCTGGATTCTTTTGGGAAATTCCCTGTTCCAAATCTAATCATAATTACAGTTTTTATATTTTAATCCGTAAATATTCCTCTCTTTGCTTTAAGAAATATACACTTACATTTTCAGATAAATACTAACACATGAGTGCGATTATACACCGGATTTCAATGACTGAAGACTGAAAAATGACATATATTATCGTCCTTACTGACAATGTATTTTTCATTGTTCATTTTTGATTGAACAAACTGAGGGTAATAAAATATTAAAACATTTTTAATATTCATTTTAGTATAATCGAATGAAAAATCCGGGTCACTGAATCAAATTCTCGGTTACGTCACAGGGAAGAAAATTGCCTGCCCTTTCTCGGTCAGGTAGACACCCTAAAAAACTCATATTCAATTAAAATAATCTGCAAACCTTATTCTTGCCTGGTCCCTTTCCATGGAATTTGTGAGAAAGATATCTAAAGGCTTCCTTCTCTTTCAGAACGTGGCCATCGTCATCGATATATTCCAGCTTCACGTTAGGCTTAAAATTGTCCTTCTCTTTAAATTCTGAAGTTGGGCCATTAAATCTATCCCTCCTTCCAAACTTGTCATCGTCCCTGAAACAAAGATCCAAAGGCTACGTTTTTTTAAGTACTTAATAATCTCCATTATTCCGTAATTATATCAAGAGACTTGATCAACTTACCCGTAAGTTTTATCTTCAATTGAATAATTTTGAGCTTGCAGATGCGCAAATCGAGAAGCGGAGGGACGGTTCGAGTCTTCTTTTTGTAAATATCCTTTGCTTATCGCTAATCTTAAAGCTCCACCAACTCCTTGACCGAGAGAAGGCTCCGCATCTAAAATCGGGGCTTCTAAAGCTGCTGGCTCGATGACTATATCTTCTGCAAATTAAAATATCTTCTATAGTATTCTCATTTCTGAAGGAAAATGTGAAACTCTTTCCATTTGCACTAATGTGGAGATTTGTATCAATATCCTTACCAGCTTTGACGGTGTTCCAAGCTCCACGACCATCGTCATCATCCTCACCCATATTGTCATCTTCAGCCTCTTCTTTCTTAAAGTCCTGTAAAAAAACATAGTAAATTTTACAACAAATATAATTTTAGGGAAAGTACGAGTTTATATCAGTTTTCAGTGACCCTAAAAATATTTTAGGGGAAATAGGGAACTAACAATAGAAAAATAGGGTACTTAAAAACAAAGTCAAGTTTAATGCAACATTTAACAGCCTGAAAACAACGCGTTACTGTTCTTATATTATATCTTTTATAATTATAACAATTAAATTAAGATGACCAAATTGTTAATTTTGCTTTTGCCTTTGCATCTTTGCTATATTTTCTTAACGAAACGACAGCTTTTCGATTTCTTAATATTTTCATAAAAAAGACATGAACACCCTTTAATTCTTTAATATCCTTGATGAAATTTATCAAGTGATCAAGCTGATGTAATAGAGAAATTTTTAGCATCCTTTTTGAAATACAAATGAATCTTTTCCGATGGAAGTCACATAAGCTCCTGAACCAGGCGAAGGAGTGCTGACTGTTAAAGAGCCACAAAATTTAGAAAAAAATAGTACTAAAAATAAAAACTTTTCGAGGAATTTACCACTAAACTCTTATGTGTACACCATATTTGAAGATCTTAAAAGATTTCAACGGGTTTCTAGAGATTTCAAAATATTTCGCAGTTATTTACAATATTTCTTAAAAAAAAAAAAGAAAAACTAGATTACAAGTTGAAATTCTCAACATTATTATTTGATTTATAAAATATTTAGTTTGCTTACTATAATTATGACACTTTCTAGTTTTTTATTCATAAGAAAGGATTCTTTAATACACTCGAACAAATTCCTATTCAATTCATAATTTCATAAATCCGAGAATAAATCATTTTTACAATAATAAATTGTGTTTAAAGCTATAAAAATACACTTTCAAATAGTAACCTAAAAATTTTTCGAACGTGAATATATAGATTCAACATATTGAAAATATTTAAAAATAATAACAATTCCAAAACTTAGTATAAATTTTAGGAGATTTCACAAAATTTCCTAAAATTTCCGGAAGGCATGTACCTACACCATGATTCAAGAATGATCAAACATCAAGCTTTTATAATTTTCATCTAGAATACATAACTTTTGGGGGAATTTGATCTAAATTAGGGGACATTTAGGGAAAATTCTCCAAGGCCGTGGCAACGTATACCGAAATTTCGATACGAATAGGCGGATTTTGTCGGTAGGAATAGGGAATCTTAGAAAACAGGCGGCGAAGCCTGCTATATTGTTTTTACACAATAATAATTTTTAAAAACTGCATAATTAATTTATGGAACAAATTATTTACTCACCATTAAGTCTTGGACATTTTCCTCCCTGTTTCCTGCCAGACCATACGTTGGAATATCGCCCAGGGTTCTGCAAAATTCAGCTGTTGAATTCAAGACGATGTTTCCCGCTTGGCTACTTTCTCCTTCATCTTGTAGTTTTATACTCGCTGCGAATTCTTCCATGCCATCAGATTTTGGTGTCCTTAAACGACTGGCTCTTTTCAAGGCCAGCTTTAGATCCAATTCCTTGTCCTCTTCTTCAAGCCTTATTCCGGTTAGGTCTTCTGATGGCGCTGTTCAGTGAAAATGCAACTAAATTCCCAAAAAGTAATGACGTGACAGGTAATGATGTGAATCATTAATTAGAATCATTGAGATGAAGCCAGTCAATTTTGATTCACTGCTATTGCTTTTTTTATCTTCACATCTTGAACATTTCTATTTATTTATAATTACCAATTCCAACATTTATATACAACTCTAAATTATTTCAAAATTTGTTATCATAGAGATTATTTATACTAAAAATCGACTGCCTCCCCTTTCAAAAATTTAAATTGAAACTCACCTTCATAATCGTCAATGTCCATCACATCAACTTTAGGTTTAGCCTCAGTTCTACGATGACGACGACTTCCTAGATCTTTCAAATAATCATTACTATCGGGCACGAGATCATCTGCTTTGAGAGATTTCTTTGATCTAATTTTGCGGATCTGAAATTTAAAAAATTTATAGAAAATACTCTTATGTATGATATTGAGATTTTAAAAAGGCATTTCACTTAATTTAAATTTTCGAGTACCTTCTTCTTTGGCTTTTTAAACTTAGTCAGCTCCTCTTCGCTGTAATATTCACTAGCCAGTTTTGGTTCGGTAAGTTTCAGAGACTCTACCCTCTTATTGGCTAAACGCTGTTTAACTAATTCCACTTGGCGTTCCTTCATCTCTTTGACGTTTTCAAGGCCGAGTGCAAAGCTTTCTTTCTTCTGACCATCGATTTCCTCGTCATATTTTTCTAATACTTTCTTTACAGGAACGCCAAACTCGTCGAAGTTACTTTCATCGTAAGCGTCATATCCGGGCTTTTTCTTTTTATTGATAACGCTACGCTTGTAACGTTCATCGTCCAACATGTTCACGTTTACGAGAACATCGTCTTCCTCATCCAGGACGCCTTGGTCTTTCAATGTTAAGATCGTAGTTCTTCCTTCTTGAAAATTGTCCTGTAAGAATTAATCTTGAATTGCAAACTCTTCACTTGTGGATTTCAAAAAAAGGATTTTAAATCAAGAAAAACATAATAGAATAACTAAGTTCTGATTTTAATAAATAATAGAGAATTATATATATATAATTGTATACAGGTGCGCGATTGAAAGCTTAAAAGTATTTCTCTTTAAAAGGTTGAAAGCTATATAAATACTGACTAAAACAAGCCCTAGATGAAGTCATATTGTCAATTTTTTAAGAAGCTATTGCAAAAATAGTACAAATTGCAATATTTTCTTCGATTTTAAATAAATTCTGAAATAATACATATTTTTTAATGTTCTCGTGCTCATTTTAAATATAAATTTCTGTAGAATAGCATTAACTTATCAGCATAATTCTTAAATACTTTCCTTGCATAGTGCAAGAAATTAAATTCATTATAAGTCAAAACAACAAATTTGGAAAAATTTAGATTTTTTTTTCCTACTGAGAAACAATTTTTTAAAAGTATATAATATATCAAATAAGCATCCAGGCATTTTCTATGAAACTCTCAAAAATATTTATTTGAGATTTAAGAAAAAATTACAATTTTTACTATTCTTATAATAGCTTCATTAAAAATTGACAAAATTACTTTAATTTGGACTCATTATATTAGAATCTAGATACATTAGATTCAAGAGAATAAAATTTTTATGTCGTAACTGCCATATTGTAAGCGGTGCAAAATGGGTGTCCACAATCACATATAAGTGACGGTAGTGTAATTTTACCACTTTTTTAACTAATAATTATTTTTCCAAATTATTTTAAACTAATTTGTCTTCAATTCGTTAATTTGCATTATTCTTGTATAAGACTGTCCTTCTTACCCTTATAATAAACTCATAAAATTGTATTATTTCAAGAATAATACAATTTTAAACTGCTTTATTCAGATTTCAGTAAAAATTTGGTAAATAAGCGAGATAGAGAAAAGTGTAATGTACTTCCTTTTAGGACTTCTTTAAGGAAATAATTTTCTTCTTTTGACTTTTCTCGTTTTTGCAAATGAAGTGGATTTTAATTTTTGTTTAGCTGAGGATGAAATCTTATGGAATATATTCGCCATAATAGCGCAGATCTAGACAAAATTGGTGTTGGCAGTGAGGCCACACGATAGAAGTGAAACTTTGATGGATTAAATTTGAAATTTGTTGTCATGAGTTTTGTCACCATGAGTTTTAAGGAGATCGCATAGTAAGAGATTGGATTGAGAGCATATACAGTAAACTTCCGTTTATTTTAAGGTCCTTGACACCTACGCGACCAAATATTTTAAAGCTGGAGGGGGCCCCACCCTTACCGCGATTCGGCAGTTTATTTTTATCCACGACGCTCATTGGCTGTTCCGTTCTTGTATCGATGCACCGCCGGTCACTACTTTTTCAAGCGAAAAGTGCGGGTGATTTGAAATCAGTAATAAATACTATAAATAATAATACAAATAAACACACCCGACAATCCAAGAACTGCTGGCCCATGCAGTTTCTCAGCGCGTAGGGCGAGAGACGGTTGCGACTCTCGCCTCGGAACGGCCGAGTGCGCGAATACTCTGTCGAGTACATATATTGGGCAGTATTATGGAAACGGTTCAGGCGTTTGGATATCCGGCTTATTGCGCAGTTGAAAAAGTCGCGGTTCGTTAGTCTGCATGCGTGCGCAATCAATGTTTTTCAAGTGTCTTTCAAATGTTTTTGTTGGCGTACGACAATTTGTCAACTAAAAATCAATATTTTAGAATCAAACGACGAAAATATTTCGCGGAATAGTGAGTTTTGTGGCATGACGTCGATGTGGAAATGCCAGTCGTCAGGGAGGTTAGTACATGGCAAGTGCATACAACTTTTTGGTCTCGATAGTAATATTTTTCAAGTGTTTTAAGTGTTTCGCGAAATAAAATAAACTATACGAAATTTGAGGTGAGAGTAAAAATGACGTGAAAAAATACTCAATTTAAACCAACGAGGGCGCTCTCTTCGGGCCTCTTTTTTTTTATTTGTAATTAACTGGCGCGGAGGAGAGTGTACAGGGGCCGTGGTGGGAGATGACGAAACTGCGCAATTTAAAATAAGTGCGTGTAGGGGGTTTAAGATATGTGAACTTTAAAATAAGCGGTCTTTAAAATAAACGGAAGTTTACTGTACATGCTTTGCTTAGCGTGGCAGTAGTTGGGATATCGGAGAGGAGTCTTGAAACGCTTCGATTTAGGGATTCGAACAAAATTAAGGGAATTTTTTTATACTTGCCAATTATTTCTAATTTTTTTAAATAATTTGGCTAAAAACTAAGCTCAGTATAAAAAAGTATATATAAAAAAAATAATAAGATTACGAAGACATATTATCAAAATTATTTTTTAGTGCTTTTTCATACTTATCATAGTTTTCAGTAAATTATCTTTAATATGCAAAAATAATTGAAATATATCAGAAAATTCATGTTACTTTCGTTCGGACCCTACTTCGAATTAAGTTATCAAATTTCGAACACTTTCACTTGAAAAGTATATTCGTCTAAGTGTTTAAAGTATGAAAATAGTAAATGCTTAAAATACTATCAAAATTGTTAATCTACAAGTTGCTGCATTTTCATTGGTTGAATTATTTTTACTTACAATATTCTGCATTAATTTAACATTATATTGTATAATATTACTCACCATATCATGCTCGACTCTCAGGCCTTTTAAATCTCTCGCGCTGTAAGCTTTATATCTTTCATGTTGAACTTCTTCCTTGACCAAGTTGCCAATGCCAAACTCTTCATCTAGCTGGTCCAGCATCTTTGCCTAGAATCAAAAATAGATCTTAAAAATTTACAATAGAAATTTATCACAAGTAAGGTAGATTTTTGACATTAAAAAATTATTTATGGCAAATGCTTTTGAATTGAAAATAGAAAAGTTAGTTTTCAAAACGAATAAATTGAAATCTAAATTAATAGAGGGTGGCGACCTCATTAAACATAAGAAGGACTTCAAGGTAAAACATATGATGTAAATTATTGTAAGTGATTTCAGACTTTACAGCCCAAAAATCTCTCAAAAGAGGGAAAATTCAATGAGCATTATTTAAGAAAATTAATGTTTGAATTTTCAACAAAATAGTTAAGTTTTCTAGCTAAAAATTTGAATGTTTCAGAAAACATATATGAACTTTCAACAAAAAAAGTTAACTTTCAACCAAGAAACATGAATTTTTAACCAAATAGTTGCATTTTTCATGCAATTAATTAAATTTCAACCAAACAGATGCATTCACAATCAAAATGGTTAAATTTTTAACAACAAAATTTTAATTTTTGACCAAATAGTTGAATTTTCCACCAACCAAGATGAATCTTCAAACAAATGATCAAATTTTCAAACAACAAAGGTTAAACTTCAACAATGAGCAGCTGCATTTCCAACGACATAGTTGAATTTCCAAACTAAAAAGACGAATCTTTCAGAAGACACTTGAATTTTCAACCAAGAAAGATGAATTTAAAAAAAAAATATGACTTTTCTACCAAAAGATGAATTGTCAATCCAAAGGACGGTTTTTCTATCCAAAAAGACGGATTTTAATCAAAAATGCTAAGTTTTCGACCAAAAATCATGACTTTTTCAAAAAATAGTTAAATTGTCCACCAAACACTACAATTTTTAACCAAAAGAAATGAATTCTGAATCCAAAATGTAATTTTAGACTTTTTAAATAAAAGGAATTAACTTTCAACCGAATAAGATGACTCTTTGCTAAAACAGTTGAATTGTCAAAAAAATAACTAAATTTCGAACAAATAGTACAATTTAAAACCAAAAGAGATGAATTTTAGACCAAAAATATGTGACATTCCGCGAAAAAGGGACCTTACGCGGAAAAATACAACATATTTTTAGTTTTTTACACCAATCGATAGTTCTTTTATTGAATCGCTCCTCTTGTAAAATAAAGCTACCGCGCGTTAGGCCCCTTTCTTCGCGGACCATAATAGATACATTTTCAACAAAATAATGACATTTTCCACCAAATAGTAGAATTTAGAACCAAAAGAGATGAATTCTGAACCCAAACTATAATTGCTGACTTTTTAAATGAAAATAATTAACTTTCGGCAAACAAAAAAATTCAACCACAAAATATGACTTTTTAAGAAGATTTCTTAAAAAAAATAATTAAATTTTCCACCAAATAGTAGACATTTTAACCAAAAGAGAACCCCAAATATAATAGTGGTTTTCAATTTAAAAAATTCACTTTGAATCAGAAAAGACGACTTTTCTACCAAAAGATGAATTTTCTATCAAAAAATAGGAATGTTCAACTAAACAGTTGAACTTTAGACCAAAAGAGATGGATTTCGAACCAAAAATAGTTTGATTTTCTTCTTAGGTTCTATTGATTCAGTTCGAATTTAAGCGGCAAAAACGAGAAAATGGAAATTTTCTTGAAAACAAGGGAAAAAGAGGATTTCTTTTCAAAAAAGGGGGAAAGAGTGTGAAGACTGTGATTTAATAAACCGGAGTGAAAATTCTTAAAAAATCTGCCGATCGTAATTTAGGAAATATTCACATTTTTTTGACCCAGGATCTAAAATATAGATTTTTGATAGGAAATCATACTTAAATCTGTGCTCTATTTGGTAACCGTATACTTCTATTTCACCGAAATTACGACAAGTGGGTAAATTTTTCATTTGCAAACATGCCAATGATTGATAATTAATTATGTAAATTTAGCTAACATATGTAATTACTATGTTAAATACCTAAAAAGAAAGTTTTCTTTGGTAATAGTGAGCACAATTCCAAACACATTTTTTTCGATGATTGCGACGAAATTTATTACAAAAGTAAAAAAAAAATCTAAAAAATTCTCAGCTACTTTCCGGTGCTCAAAATTCTAGATTGATTCCCTTTTTCCCCCGTCAGTGGCCACCCTGTTAGACTAGACTTTATAATATGGGCACGTTGTCAAGATATAAATATTTTCAAAACCGAATTCATTGCGGTTTAAAGTTTAAACTATGAAGTACATAACTGGAAATTTAAAAATGTGTTGATCGATTCAAATAAAATCTCAATTACTTAAAATTTGGTATTAAATGATAATTACCCTTTCTTCTGCTTTCTTCTTCTCCATCTGTAACCGCCTATTTTTTTCGATCCAAGCCCTGGCATCGTCGTCTGAATCACTCTCGCCTAATGTCTTTGATCTTAATATACTAGTTTCTATTTTCCTCTTATCTTTTAGAGTACTGATTTTCTCTCTTAGTTTTTGTTCTTGGGCTTCTTTCCTCTTATTAGGGGCGGGTTTGTGGTGAAACTCTCCTAAATCATCCTTGAATACATTAGAATCTTCTTTCGGCGCAGTGGGAAGATCCAAGGGAGCCAGACCGAGTTTTGCTCTTAATCTATTTGTTTCTTCGATAGACAGTGATAATTGTGAACCTCCACTCTTTGGAGAAGAGCTTCTCTCTTTCGATATCTCCGGAGGCGGAGGCGTTGGTAAGTGTCCGGATTTTGAAATCTTTGGCGGTGGTGGCGCGCTAACGATTTCGACTGAAAAAATAAAAATAAATGTCAAGGAGGAATGACCTATTGACGTAACCTCAAACTGAAGAATGGTGTACAGAAGCAAACAAATTTAAACAAAATTAATTTTAATGCATTTTGGAAGAAGCAGCTATAAATATCTTAGACAAACTCGGTTTGGATCAAAATTGTATGTCTAAAATAATAGTTATTTCAAATGTTGTATTTTATCTCGAATCTTACTAATCGTACTTTTTATCCAATCTCAATAAACAATAGTTCATTCGAACATTTTCTATCAATCTTTTCGTTAAATTTTACAAACAAGTTTTAATCAAATTCAGTGAACAGAATTGTAAAAAATGTTCGAATGAACAAAATGAGCTATATTGTTTGATAAGATTGAAGATAAAATACAAAATGTGAAATAACTATTATTTTAGACGTGTCATTTTTATCCAAACTAATTTTTCGCTAAGAAACATATACTGCTGCCTCTTCCAAAATGCTTTGAAATTAATTTTCTTTTAAACCTTCCTTTAGTTTGAGGTTATGTCAATGGTTCATTCCTCCTTGCAATCTTGCAGTGAAGATGTAATTAACGTAGTTAATAGAACATTGTAATATTAAAATATTATATTGTAATACTGTATGTATATATGAAAACGATAAAAACCCACACAGGTATACGTGAGATAAGAGTATGTCCAGTAGATAAACAATCACTGCTCCAAAAATTGAATTCTAACTATAATTTAATAACATTCAATGTTTAAAAATAAAGAAATCCTTACTATCGCTATCATAATCTTTGCGTTCTTTCCTCTTGTGTTTCTTATGATGTCTGTGTCTTTCTTTTTCTCGTTCAACAGAAACTGAACGCGAACGACTACGATGCCTCTTTTTCTTTGGTTCTCGATTTTTATCAGCCTTGTGACGTTTACTCGAACCCATTTTTAAACACGTTTTATCACTCGAGACCTTTAAAATCACAACTATATCAAAAAATTTGGGTAAAGGTTTTAATATTTCAATAATTATAACCTCTATTCAAAAACGTCATAAAACGAATGCACAATGCCATAAAGGACATGAAGTCGTCATAACCATAAAGCACAAACCACATAACTAAGGTAGACACAAAATGACTGCGCTGTGGACGTAACATAAGCATGCTAGATTCTGATTAGCTAAATTATCGAAGTATTCGTCGTTCATTGGTTAACAAAAAACCCGGAAGTGACGTCTCGCATATGTCGGTTTTTTTTTCGGCAAGTTAACTGAGATTGGCTCGTCGTCTCGTCCTTCTTAACCTGTAAAATGTTCATGAATTTCGGTCAATAAGATAAATAAACAAAATAGCTCATTTCGAAGCATTCGCAAGTCTACCAAAAATACCCATTCTAAAATCATCAGGGTTAAAAAATTATTTTGAAATAATTACAAGTAAGTGGGTTGAATTACTTTATATTTTAGATATCCGTAAAAAAATATACACTGTCAGAGAAGACTGTATTTTTGTATCCCAAAATGGTGTGTTTATATCATGCTCTTTTCAACTCAACTGAATCGAGTAACAAAGTAAATAAGTATGGTTTCGATTATAAATTTCATATTGAATGTTACCGACAAAAATTAAAAGCTGGAATTTTTACGAATGACTAAAATAACTTACATTTTGTAGGTTAGACACCAGTGTTTTTCATTAAGTGTATACGTTTTTATAAAAATAATAATTTATTAATTTAGTCTGACTAGCAACAGCTGTAAATTTACTTCATTGCATATCTATGTGAAATATCTTTGTACGCCTTCAAATTTAGAAACAAAATTTTGACGATTTGTACCTATATGTGATTTTGTAATTAATCTGCGTAATACGTATAAGTTATTGCAGTCCTCGGAAAGCAGAAGTCTTCAAATTTTGATCTTTTGATATTAATATTCCTCAACATTTTAAATACATCATTTTGAACACTTAAGCTGAATAATTTTAAATTATGCAGTTCAAAATCATTCAAGTTGATATTTATACGTTTTAGATTCTTCAAGATCTTTCAACTATAAAATGTAAAAATCTTCCAACACTGAATTTCAGAAATTTTAATTGTTATGGACATTCAATTTAAAATTGAGCGCTCGGATTCAATAACTCAATGGAAACTTTCCAGTTCACAAAATTGTTTTTTTTTTTTAATATAAGCTTGTATAGAATAACGCAATGGAACTGTTTTATATTTACAATGTTTTTGTCCAATGATTAGTTTTATTAATAAAAATAAAAAATTGGAAAAAAATTCCCGTAAATCAATAAATGATCAAAACGTAAATCGTCATAACTCGACCAAATATTAGTGTAGCTGTTTAACATTTGGTGCACATACAAAATATACTAGGGATGCCTATAAAACATTACAAAAGTTGGAAATGACCTTTTGTTCAATAATATTTCATTGCAAATTAAGGCCACATTTGTAATCACGTCTTTCTAGTTTCGCCAACAAAAAATATGGAGGGAACTTCAGATTTGAAAAAATTTCCAGCGAGATAGTTGTTTCTTATAGTTGAAAGAAGATTTCTGTAAAGTTGTAGATAGATTCATTAAAAATTAGCGGAAATATGATTACACTTTTAACACTGAGCCTCGCCAGGCAGCGAACTCGCTATTAAGCTATCTAAGACAGAATAAAGACTAATTCTATACTTAAATTTTAAGATTCTTCTAAATACCAAAAACGCTTCAAGTATTTAGAGAAAAATTAACACCTAAATAGAAGATTTTCCTAAAGTACTGCATTAATTTTTCTAACTACCTACGCCATATACGTGGACATACATTTTTTGCTAAGAAAATGATTGGCTGAAAATTATTGTTGCGTTTCCATCATAATGAGAAGGTATTAGTTTCATGTGAAAACGGAATACCACAGATTTCTTTAAGTCTCGACTTTTTGAGACTCCCTGAATCCAAAAAA